>UCOM01000081.1:0-149896 GCA_900474385.1 Ormyrus pomaceus
GCATTTCGTCTGCGAATCAACTGGGCGAGCTCAGCACTAACCCATGGAGGTTTACTCTTCCTGGGGATTACCTTCTTCGGTGGAGCTAAGCTGTCTAATGCCGCCGTGAGGTTATCGCGGAGACAGCCTAGTGCCGTGTTTACATCGATAACCGAAGCATCAAATGGCGCCCAGTCACATTTATTCAGGTACTCAATTAGAGAGGTGGAGGAAATATTTTTAAAATCACGATATTCAAATTCTTTATTGGAAGCTTCTATTGAAAAAAAAAAAAAAAAAAAAAAAAAACAGGCAGCGTATATAACACGCGCACATGACAGGAGCCGACGGGCTCGGGAAGCGAGAGCGAGAGTCGTCGATAGCGAAAAGCGTCCAGACGATGTTAATCTCGCTGAACGCTCTCGTGTTTAGCGCGCGCAATCTCGCGCATGCATCGCATATATCGCAGGCGGCGGCGGCGGTGGCGGCGGCGTCGGCTGCTTATAAACAACACCATCTCTGCTCGGCCTTCTTCTCACTTTGCTTTTTCTCAACAGACTCGCGCTTTTTCTTCCGCGAGCTCTCTCACTCTCTCTCCTTCCGCAAGATTTCTTCTTGTTTTCGCGGTGTGGGCGCGCGCACCGCCGCAGCCGCCGCCGCCGCCGCCCGACGCGCTTAATTAATATCACGCGCGATGGACCCGCGCCGCTGATTGATGTAGAGCAGCTCCGAGCTCGGCTGAGAGCCTCGGACATAGAGAAGACGTTGTGCGAGAGTGGCTCGCACTCTTTCGCATCTGTGATGACTCTTTGGCCTCCTCGCGATGTGCCACGGATAAGCGTGACGCCTCTCCGCGCGTTCCTTTTTTTTTTCTCTCCCGCGAGCTCTGTGCGGTGGGTATATATTCCGGGATCCTCTTTCTCTCGAGCTTTCGAGCCGCTGCTTCATTAGTTTGTTGTTTTTTTTCTACCGCCACTTTGGCCTCGATTTTTTAAAAGTTTTTTTTTCGTCACCCCCTTTTTAAAAACCAGCTCGCGAAGTCGCGGCGCGAGAGTGAAGTTTTATTTTACGCCGCGTTGAAAGCTTCGATAAACTCGAGAACTTGTTGATAACTGCCTTTAGATAATCAGATGGGAAGCTCGAAAAGGCTTGCGAATATAATTTCGAGGAAGGGAAATTAATTCGGTAGTATACAGCTACACGCAATGCCGGTGCATTAAAAGCGCATCAAAAAAACTTTAAACTTTAAAATTTCATTTTAATTAGCCGTTTTGGCTTCAGTTTCTTAAAAACATTGAATTTTCGACGGACTCGAGATACATTCTTTAACCCGAAAACGATCGTTACGCGGGCAACATCAGCTGCGTTTTAAGTTTCTTTTTATACGTATCGTCACTTTCGGACACTCAGGGCATATGAGCATCGAGGGAGCGAGAGAGAAGCAGCGATAGCATCTCGCTCGTTTTGATTGCACGAGAAGCGGCGAGCCCTGAAGTACGATTCCTCCTCGCTCAGTATAATGTGATCGACTGTTCGGGCCACTTGGCCGAGCGACCACTTGAAATTCTCCCTCTATCTCTTTCTCTCTGTCTCTCTCTTCCCGGCGATGGTTTTGCCGCGATCGCGGTTAACATCGGCCGACGCCTCGTCGTCGTCTCCTCCAAAAACTGAAGTCCTCGATTTTTATCTCCGCTTACCGCAGATGTAAAAAAAAGCAACCGTCCGCAAAAAAGTCGTCTTCTTCTTCACCGAGAGCTGAAGTTTCTTTTATACATCGGGGGGCTCGATCGCTTTCGCTTTTCCTTAATTAGGATGGCATTTGCATTAAGAGCACCTAACCGTATAAGAATAATAAAGTAGCCGCGCGAAGAGGCGAGCCTCGACCGATCGGCAGAGGCTCTAATTAAGGGGAGAAGGAGCGCATTAGTGCCTGAATCTTTACCCGCGGCTGCACTTTGACGTCCCCGACGACGTGCCGAGTTATCTCAAAAACGAAGTGCAGCCCGGGGAGGGTTTATCGGGCCCGCGCAATCATAATGGACCATAATTGCATAAATACAATGTTAATTAACAATTAAGATTGCCGCGGGCCCTAATTGAAGCAGCACTTGCGGAGGAGGAGAGCGGGCCTTACACCTTCCCCGGGGGGAGAGAAATTTTTGCTTTAATTGCAAGGGCGTTCGGCTATCGGGAGACATTAAAAACCCTACTGATAATCATTGAGTCCTGTTTCGGCGTGCAATGATAGTTTCCTGCAAATTAAGATTGCTTTGACTTATCTCTAGCGGGGGGAAGGGACATTTTGTAATTACGAGCTTTATGTGCGCTTGATTAAATCCGTTAACGCAGTCACGATTTTTAGGCATAAATCTAAGGACTCTCGGGCGAAATTAATATCGCAGCCGGGAGAGAAAATTCCACGAGGGTGAAAAAAAGACTCGCACGTTTCCGCGGCGCAATAAAGCAATCAGCGGCGTTAACGATTAGCATAAAACTCGAGAATCCAGCGACATTGTACGAGGAGTATATACACGGCGCGCGGACTAGGCTGATCAAAGGCGGGAGACGAGGTTTATGCGGCGTAAAAGAGTTGTCGCGCCTCTCGCGGCTCTCTTCCTTTTTTCCAATTTAATTAATCGGCGAGTCGCGGATACGCTTAACGGCGCGCCGATGTGTCACTCGGCGCTTCGCGGAAGGGGACGCGGCGCGGCTCATTAATTAAAATAATGACGATCGTCGCTTACGGTGCCGCGGCTGCAAGCGAGTTTTGCGAGTGCGAAATGACGAGTGCCGGTGTCACGCGAGAGATTTACCCGACGGCTCTGCCAAGCGCGCACACACACAACCGATAGCGCACTTGGCTTTATCTTGTAACAATAATTATTTTAACAAAGTAATTTGCCTTATTCGCGAGCCGCGCGCGACTTTGTTTTATCGCGCGGAGAGGATGCCTCGGCGCGCACGCGACGATTATTGCGCTGTAAAAGCTCCGCGGACATCAATCTTTGGAGAAGTTAAAATTCCGCGAGCGCACACTTTTGACGCGCGTATGCAACGGGGTTATACGCGTCTGTAATTTATTGTACGAGTCACTTTCTACGCATTAAAAGTACGCTCGAACCTGGTACTTTATGAAATTCTAAATTGTAAATCAATAACAGGGACTGCTCGTAACCATTAGCTAATTGCGCTCCGTGGCTAATCAAATAGTGCCCCATAGTTTTAAGTACACGTTGCCCACATCCTATGGTTATTAACCTGCGTCTTCCTCTCTGTTTCAGATGGTTCAAGCGATCCAAGTACTCCGGTTTCACCTCCTCGAGCTTGAAAAGGTAAGAACTGCAGCGACGATATACGTACCGCCAACTCAAAGATTATTATTCGCCCGCTCCGGGAGAGCGGAGAAACCTCTCTCCGCTCGATAATCGTCGATAATCGCGTGCATCGAGGATAGGATCATTGGTACGCTTGCGCGGACCCGGCCGAGAGTCGAAAAGAAGGGAAATTTTACACCTGGGAAACGCCGACTGTTATGACTGAGAAGCAATTTTCCGTAATTGTAGTGAAAGCTCGGCGTGTCGGCGGTCCGCGTCTCTTTCTCTCTTTCGGATCTCGCGCGAGAGAGAGAGAGGCCCATAGTTGGTCCGCGAGTTCTAAGTGGAGTGATTTAGCTGTCCGATCGGCGGTAAAGAAGCAGGGAAATTGCCCGGTTTTCTAGTGTGGCCACAAGCCGCCGCCGCAGCCGTTTGTCCCACTCGGCTCTCTTTCTCCTCGGCGATTTTTCTCATCTGGATATATACACCACGTAACGCAGCTCGCCAAGCGGCCGACGATGGGCGTTTCTCGCGAGAAAGCAGCCTCCAAATAATCCCGCGGTAACTCTCCGGCTTGAATTTCAAATTTTTCAGCCCGATCGAAAGAGCGGCGCGTAATGATAATCGGCGCCGATCGCGGCGTAAACAGATTCATTGCAATTTCGTAAATGCTAATATACACGGAGAGCCGAGGCAAAGAGGAACCGGCGAAGGATATTTGGGGCCCCCGCGGTCGTGTAAACGCGCGAGGCGTGCATCCTCTCCCGGTTCCGCGGGCGCTGCCCGTATAGCAGCCCTCGGCTGCAGCGTTTTTGCCGCGATATTTTATCATACAAAATAGCGGACATCCATCGCATTTCCATCGAAATGGCAGCTGACGTGGCGGGCAGCAGCCAATAGAGCCGGGGAGCCGAGGCCCTTGGCCTCTCTCAACGTCTTTTTCTCCCCCTCCCTCGGCTGCACCAGTTCGTCCGGTTTATCGTGCAATTTTATAGCAATTTTCCTCATTTACGGGGCCGATATTCGAGCGCAGGCCCTCCGGGCTAGAGCTCGGCTATTCGCGCGCCTCTTCCTCCTCTCCCTCCCTCTCTCTCGCTTCTCGCAAAGTATGCATACACGGAGAGGAGGAGGCGCACACGGACGAGCGTCCGATTCCATCGGCAGCAAAGAGTCGTCGCTCGGCGCAGCCGCGCGATGCGAGCGCGCTCCGCTACGCGACTATTCGGGACGATATTTCGAGTGGCGCGGCCATCTTTTCTATTCCCGACTGTGACCGAGTCGATAATAGAAGCAGCACGACGTTCTACTGACCCGAAAATGCGCCGCGTTCCACCTCGCGGAGAGTTATGCTGATTCGTCATCGGGACAGAAGCGGCGGCGGCCAGTACTCTAGTTCGATCATACTTTGCCGATATAATTCATCCGGCGCGCGGTGCTGCTTTACGATGCTCATCGACATCGCGCTCGAATTACGCGGCCTGCGCGCAATTTTCAAAGTATTAATTTCGCTCGATATTTTCTTTTGATAAAAAAAAGTAACTCGCCCCGGCATCTCGCTCGATGGGCCATTTTTCCTCGTTACAATCGAAATTGATGGCGTATGCAAAGCAGCAGCGGCAGCAGCAGCGGCCTGAGAAAGGCTCTCTCTCTCTCTCTCTCTCTCTCTCTCCGCTGTAATAACAGCGCTCGCTCGCGGGTAATGAAGATGAAAAGCGCCTCTCGATGCCTGTCCGATGCATTCTCACCGGGCCCCGACGACGACGTCGAAGATTCCAGGGATACCATCGAGTCCCTCTGGCCGAGGATTGGCCGGCAGCTACCGAGCGGTTACGCGCCGATTGCGCATTAGCATAATTACGCGCCTCACCTCGGGGGCGAGTCTCTCTCTCTCCCTCTCTCTTTCTCTTGCTCTCCGCAGCGAAACTCAAAGTCGCTGCCGAGGGGCGGCTTTGGTTGGCCGAGGAGAAAGATGGCACGTAGCCGTCCTCGTCACTGGCTGCCGAGCGGTAAATTTCTTATGGGGTATTATGGCCGCGGCGCATGCCAACGCGCTCTCTCTCGCTCTTTCTCTCTCCTTCTCTCGCGTACGTACCCTCTTTTCTTGCGCCGTCCGGCGCGACCCACCGCGCAATGCGCAACAAACTGGTTCTCTAAGCTCTCGGGCCAATCTCGTTATTTTTCTCCCGACCGCGTCGCTCTCTCTCTCTCTCTCTCTGTCCTCTCCTCTTTTTCCCCGCGAGTGTCCCGATACTCTCGCGGAGTCGGGCCGTCTGCGCGTCGTTACTTGCATCTACTTCGCACTTGGACATTACAAAGCTGCCCGACAGTCTCTCTCTCTGCTTGCGCAAAGGCAGCCTCCTTTCCTCGTGCCGCCGCCGTCCTTTTACGTGCACGGAGCGCGAGCAACTCGCCTGATGTCTTGATTGCGGGCCGCGCGCGCGCTGTTTAATTATACCGTTTAATCGACGGTGCTCCGCGAGCGAGCACCAGACAATGTTTGCCCCGATGAAAGCTGGGCCGTCAAGATTTATGAAGAATCGATCGGAAGCCGGAAAATTTATGCCCCGGTTTTTACCTGCTCTCTCGCTCTCTCTTTCTCTCGCGACAGATCCGAGCGGGGAAATTAATAATTCCGTATCCGCCGCGCGATATTTGTCATCGAAAGTAATTGCCGGTTGTGATCTCGCGGCGACGCAGCGATTCATCATTTACTCGTTACACTTTTGATTCAGCAGTCTCGGTGTCCGTGTATAAGACTTTGGCGCGCGAAGGAATTTAATCAGTTCGAGAATAGGTTCGCCCGATGAAATTCCAAAGACACCCGGTATAATTTTGCGGTCCGCAAGCATACTCGGAGCTAAGCGGGGAATCGTTTCGAGAGGCGACACGAGGAAAGTAAACGACGACGGCGCGCAGAGAGAGAGAGAGCGCGCAAAAGGGAAAATCGCGTTCGTACGTGAGTCTTACACACGGATACCTTCATTACTCCGGGCTTGAAAAGGAGCCCCATTGTGCTCTAAAATGGGGTGCCTCGCGTTCCTTCTTTTCTTATTCTTCCCGAGAGCCGGGGATCGCCCTGCGTTCGACTCGAAAAGTTCCTGCGCGACTCGCTGATGGGGAGGGGAAGAGCCGGGAGAATGAGCCAGAAGCGAAAAGAGAGGAAGATAAAAGGACGGCAGAGAGAGAGAGAGAAGGTTCGCGCGGGAAATGCCGGCGTTTATCCTGGCTCCGCGAAAATTTTGGGTCAATTTCGGGGGCTCTGGTAATGGCAGGGATTCCAGGCACAGCGCACAATGACGCCGCAAGTGGAAAACTTCCCCCCGTCGATTCCCGAGAGCGCGGGAACCGAGAGTCGCGCGTCGGCTTTTCAAAAGCGAGACTCCCTCTCTCTCCCTTGGCTAAATTGCGCGCTCCGTTCTCCCTTGCGCAAATGACGCGAACTTTCCTGTCGGCGCCGCGAACAATTCGATCGGTATTTTCCCCGGGCAGCCACCCGCCGATTTTCCTAGCCTTTTTCCCGCGTCGCTTACCAAGGACGCTCTCCTGGAATGGGTTCACCTTGTACCGGGGGCTTAAATATAATACCGCGAGAGTGAGAGAGAGGGAGAGAGAGAGAGTACAGAGGCCGTATACTCGTAAAGGAAACGCTCCGGTGACGTTACCCTCTTGCTTGTTAAATCGGCCATAAAATGGAAATAATCTCGAGTTACATGCGACACTGGCTCAGAAAGTGTCGCCGTGCGCCTTAGGCCTGCTTTGGCCCCCTTCCGCCTCTCCTTCTTTTTTTAATCTCCCGGAAAGCGTCTTTTTACGCCGCGGCGAATTCACCCGAGTGCTCCTCGCGCGGCGCGCACTTAACGAGCCAACGTACCGCCGGGCTGCGTGCACTCGTTCCCCCCTCGAATCGACGCGCGCGCGTCCGCCGTCTTAAAACTTTAATATCGTTCGCGCGGAATCGAGCTATTAAATTTATTTCCGTTATAAAATGCTCGCCGCTCGTCTCTGCACTGCCATCTGCAAATAGTCGCAGCCGCCGATTAAATGCGCGCGTTACGTAATCGTGTCTAACGAGTCGATCGGGTGCAGGTGCACCGTAAAAAAAGGGAGGAGAACCGATGCGCGCATCTCTCTCTCTCTCTCTCGAGCTGGACACACAATCTCGAGTATCTTTGTCGATCGATGCTCGCGCGCACGACGTAAGTCAATCTGGCTAACCGATGCTAGCGGGCCTTTTTACTTCTTTTCTCTCTCTTGCAGATATATATATATGTATATACGCGGACGAAACTCGGCATCGACCCAAGTCCATGCCACATGCGACGAGAGAGCACACGGCGAGCGCGCGACCTTGAAGGATTTTCGGTCTCGATATCTAGTTACATCGTTCGCCGCGCGCACCGTTCCCGATTCCTTTCTGCCGCGCAGCCCCCGTATATCCTGTCGAATCGCGAATCACAAAGACGCGCTCGTAAATCCTTTCTTCCCTCTCGTCCGTCTCTCTCTCTCTCTCTATCCCGGCAGCGGCGGCTGCTTGTATACACGCGTTCCTACGCACCGGGATCCAGGTCAACGATGCATACACACAGTCGAGGGTCACCACCACCACCGGGAGATCGCGTGTCCGGAGGGGGAGGAGGTGTCGAGTAACCCGCGCCCTCAGGACTATGATCCTCCGCGAGAGGTCTTCATATACACAGCCCTTCGCTCGATCGGTGGGGGCGCGATTTATGTCGGAGGCAAATACGCCGCGCGAGTGCGACTGAAATAATTCGCCGCGGTGCGCATATACACAGATGACGGAGCCCAGATAGAGAATGAGAGTCTTCTTCCTGGCATTTTCTGCAACGCGAGAGCTTGCTCAGCGGAACGTGATACGGGCCCGGGGTAAAAAGTCGATCGAATTCCCGGAAGCGAAACTGATCCCCCGGGACTACGCGTGCTTGATCAATGACTTCCTCTCCCGGGCTCGTGGATAATATCCACGCAACCCCTCCGGCGCTCGCGCGCGCCGGCCCTCTTCGGGGCTATCTCTCTCGGCGTGAGCGTGTGTGTACATACTTTTCGGCGGAGTCAATGGGGGCCTGCGTGGGTTTTAGATTTATTTTAACGGCCGCGGCTTTCGAGTGCTCTTTTCAAAATGCGCCGTTTAACTTTCCGGACAATCACGCTAAATGATTAGAGTCCTCGGGATTGGCTATCGACGCGCGGCGGCTGTTATATATTTACGGGTCCCCTTCGGAGCGATAAAGCGATAATTCATTTTGAGAGGCCAAGTTTTGCGCGCGATAAAATTACCGAGGAAAACCAAAGAATTTCTCGTTTAAAAAAAGAAGAAAGGAGAGGAAAGGGTACCGTTCGCAAAATTCGATTAAAGCTCGAAAAGATTCACGGGCAAACACAGCGATCGATGTCCCATTGCTGCTCGGAGGCCCTCTCGCATCTCTTGTTTCGAGAGAGCATTGTCGAGCGGTCGGTGGTTCGGTTCTCTCTCCTTCCCTCTTTGTCGACTCCCGCTCGGCAGATCAAATTCTAACCAGTCCGGCATTATAGCCGGTGTCCTTCGGCTCTCCTATTGCTCTTTCTCCCGCTCCTCCTTCGCCGCGAGAAAGAGAGAGAGTCTAGTCATTCTCGCTGCATTGTGTTACTACAGCGGCGGTAGCCTCTCTCTCTTCCTCTCTCGGACCGAGGAAATCTCTGCCTTGTCCTTTTTCGATCGCAAAGGGCCGGAAAAAAGCGCAAAAAGCCGGCTCCGCTCCGCTCGAGCGAAGGTAACGAGCGCGACCAATCCGAGGCATTTAAATATCGCCGAATTCCTCTTACTAACGACGTCGCGATTGCACTGAATAAAATTTTCGAAATAACGCTCGCTTTTGAGAGACTAAAAGATTTTGAATGATCAATTGCTTGTTGCAGGTTCACGAGCTCTGCGACAACTTCTGCCACCGGTACATCAGCTGCCTGAAGGGCAAGATGCCGATCGACCTGGTAATCGACGATCGGGACAGCACGAAGCCTCCCGAGCTCGGCAACGGGCTGGACGGCGGCGGGCCGCGCAGCACCGCCGACAGCACCAGCCACACCGACGGAGCCAGCACGCCGGACGTCGTGAGTACCTCGCCCACCTCATCGTCTTATTATCCGCACGACGCGATAACTCCCCACCACCATCACAATCACCACCACCACCACCACAACCACGCCGCTCTAGGCAGTACCGCAAGCCCCTTGCAACTGAGCAACCAAAGCCAAAGCCAAACGAGCAGCCAGCAGGCAGCGGGCACGCAGCAGCAGCAACAGCAGCACCATCAGCAGCAGCCTCAGCCGCAAACGAACGGCCAGAGCAACGGCAGCAACAATAATAATAACAACACCACCACCACCGTTACGACCCCGAGTAGCGCCGCCACAACTCCCAACTCCCTAAAGCGTACGCACCAGCAGATGATGATGGCAGCCGCGATGGCGAGCACGCCGCACGCGTCCGCGCCCCCTGCGCACGCGCACGCCGCCCTCGCCGCCTATCACTCGGCCATCTATCCGTGCTCGTAATCCGGCCGCGACTCCGCGAGTCCGGCCCACTCTCTTCAACTCTTTCTCCGTTTACAAAAGCCACACCGAGCGTAGACCCTCTCTAGTCTGTCGAGGTTCATTCAGCTCTTTCTTACTTATACTTACTTACTTTACGCTCTACTCTTCTTGCACCGCGACGCGAGCTCTTCGACAATCAAGTCGTTCTTTCAATCAGACCGCGAGTACAGATATATATATATATACATATATATCTCCTGCTCGACGTTGCACTCTTACTTACTTCCTCTCTACAGCAACCTCTTTAGACTCTGTTTCTTTTTCTTGCTTTTTTCACTGTACTCTTTCACTCTTCTTTTCTTCGTACGACATCTTACTATTAATTGTTATACTTGACGTCTTGTCGCTCTCCTCTATCCTTGTATGCACGCTTCTTTCAATAGACGATCCTTCTTCGTTCACCCGAACGCGCATGCGTGTGGTTCCTGATGCTTATTAGCTATTTTACTACTTTCAAGGTCACGCGCCAGGCACCTAGCCGTTTTTTTATTTTTTCATTTTTTTTTTTTTTTTTTTTTATTAATCTTGGACGAACCCGCGAGAAGGGCTTCGGAACTTGTGACTGCATGACTTTTAGCATTGTTTTTTTTTAAATCTCGAGACACGGCGCGTGTCACGTGACCTTGAAAGGAAAACGAAGGATGTGCGCAATGGCGGCGGAAACGAAGAAGGAAGAAAAAAAAAACGTCTACAAACTCGCGATTCGGTATCGCAATCCAAATTCTTTTCTTCAACGAGGGCATTACGTGGGCGTGCATTTGTAATTTTTTTTCTTGTAGGAAATGCATTAGGACAATTTAGGCAGAGATAGTCGAGCGTCTTTCACGCACGTTCTCCAAAGTCAGCTCTCAGCTTCCGAGCCAATAGAGATTTTCATTTTTATCCAGTCGAACTTTGTGCTTTTAAAAACTAGAAAGACCGCGCGGAAGGGAGAGCTGCCTTTGGAGAGCGCGGGACGATCGGGAAAATTGCGCGATACGTAATAAACAGAGTATACGTCGGATCTCAACGTTCCTTGCGTTAGCTTCTTTTCTAATTTACCGGATGAAATTATTTGACAAAGTCGCGCGCTCAAACGACGCCGCGTTCTTTTCGATGATGATTATTGTTCTTCGTCTCGTCGGAGACGCTTTATTATACGAAGTCGCGCGGCGAAGCCTCGAGTCTCCGAGGCGGATTCGCGCACGCGAGCAAATGATACGGACACCGTGCATTTGTCGGGAAACTAATCGTGATGAAAAAATATACGTAATTAATTCGTAAGTCCAACGTCACAAATAAACTTGTGTCTATTTTTAAATGAATAAATAAATAAATATATATATATAGATATATATGCAGAAAAAGTGAATCTAGAATTTTAAGTGCGCGATCGGATTTTTTGCGTGAGAGAGATATGCTGTCGTGAGCGTGGAAATTTAGATTTTTGTAGTTTTAAATTATTAGTGATTAGGTTACCATAATCGATGAACGATTATTATCGAACGAAGAGACATTAAAAGTCAGGCTCGTCGCAAGGAATTGGAATGTTTTTTTTTTTTTAACGGCTCGTTCGCATTTTCGGCAATGACGTCTTGTTTGCGCGCGACTCTTCGACCGACCGAAAAGACCGCCGCTCGGTGTACGGATTTAACGAGATTAGCTTAGCCAGAATAGAATAGACAGTTAGGGGAATTGTGAGCGGTCTGCCGTGCGCAGAGTAATACGCTTGTATACTGCATTCAACACACGGATTATTGATTCTCCGCAAAGATGCACTTTAGAGAAAGGTAACGTGCTGGCATGCGCGACAATTATTCATGTAAATCGGTATCGGTTTTTTTGTCAATGCGAACAATGAGAGAAATGACTAATATGTATAAGAGAGAGAACTGCCAAATGAAACAAGTAAAGTAAACCCTTTATTTCTTTGTAAAATTGTAAACTAAATTTCTTGATTAAAGTCTATGAAAAAAAATTCTGACAAAACTAGGTCTCGGTACTCGTAACTAGGGAGTTGTGTGAGGTACAAAGTCCTGGCCGGCAGGGCGCGCGAGGTCCACCCCCCAAATCCCCGTACTTGCCCCATAAAAAAAAATCAATAAATCAATAATCACTGCTTCCGAATGAACAAAAATTCAACATTACGTATCATGACGAAGCAGGAAAACTCGGATGCCAAGCAAAGTGCCGCCTCCTTTGGGGGAGAGCTCCTGCCTGCCTGCAGAGCGCACACAGAGTGAGGGAGAGGAGAGAGTTCCCCTCTCGACAGTGAAAAGAGAGAGGAACTCGCTGTATACACAACACGCACCCTTTCCAATAAATCAAAACGCACCTTGACACACAGACACGAAAACACGGAGCGAGATTCCGCACACGACATAACACATCGAATCGATTCCACGGCGAATCGCTCGATATATATGGGACAAAACTGAGCGCGTCTCGCCTCAGGTCGAAGGGCGACGCTAAGACAAACGGCCGCGGCGAGCCGCCGTACCGAACAACAGGTACGGCCCGACAAACTGTACGGAAGCTGAGAAGCCGCTGCAAAGGAGGCTGCGCCGTTTGCTCTTGACACCTGGCATCCGAGCTAGCCTGATAGAGAGCTGCTCTCTTTTATCGGGCAGATTTTTTTTTTTTTTCAATCAATCTTGAGTATAAAGTACGGAGTTTGGTGGGTGGAGACTCGGCACCTGCTGGCCGGAACCCTAGTTACGAGTGCCGAGCCTAGGGCTGAGATGTTATACCATCTCGGTCTGTTTAATCTTAAAGCGCTGTTCGCCATCGCGGACAGGACTGCTTTTTTTTTCACTACAAAGGACTGCAGCGACGACAAGAGCGATGTGTAATTGTGTGTATTGTTTTATTCTCAAAGCGAGTGACGCTTATTTTGATGAACTTTTTTTATTATTATATACATTGATAAGGCATTGTTTTTTGCGAGTGCGATGAGACTCGAAGAAGGGCGAGGTTAAGATATCTAGGAGTTTCATTATAATTTGATGTTTTTTTATCGAGATAAATGAGTTTTTTTATATAAATATGTAGTTTCGATGGTTAAGTTTGAACTTGTGAGAAGCTTTCTCTTCACGAAAATGCAACGATCAGTTATTCGATGTTATCTTCCAGTTTATTTTATTTTATTTTTTTTTTATTTCGAAAACTCATGCGTTGCATTTGACGCAAGCGGCGGTTGTAGGCGCGAACGAGACTCATTCAGAATTTCTTTAGGCCTCGGAAAAAAAAAGAAAAAATTTCTCCTCTCCGACATATGAATAAGCAGCAACGATTGTTCTTTTTCGAGCCGCGAGTGTAATTAACGTGAATACTTAGTGCCATAGAGTTTGTAGCGGGCGTAACGACGCACAAAGACTGTACTTAATTAATTAAAAAAAAAAAAAGTTATATCGAGGTTAGTTTTTAAATTGACGCCGCGGTTGGAATATTCAAGGCATCGAGTATATGTCAATTATGCCTGTTTATTACACACATTATATTAGGTTTTGTTTTTTTTTTCCCCCCTCGAAACCATCTGTGTTCGTTCGTCTCGCCGCGCGCACTGTGCTCTTTTTCTTCTTCCTTTTTCATTTTTGTAATACCGGACGAACGAGTTTGTTCATTTTATATACGTATATAAATAGACAGATAACAAGGAGACCAGCGCGTATACGAGATTTATATATATCTATATATATATATATATATACATCGAACCGCGAGAATATATATTTCAATCCAGCAGAAGGCAGAGACCCGTCGGAAGATGCATTTGTTGATGTCGTGTTGAATTTATTACTATTGTGTATTAGGTCATTACTTAAATACGTTTCCTTGTTTATAACTTAGTAATTGTTTGTTCGCATTTGTTGAAACTTGCTGCACGATACATAGAGAGAAAAAAAAACAAAAGGGAGACGCAGATTTTTTCTTCTTTCCTTGTCGCGTTCCTATTATGCAATTCTTATTACTGCTGTACAGAGAATCAGGTCGACGGATTTTACATATATTGTACATATGTGTATGTATATAATAGCAGACTCAGACTCGGGGCGGGGAGTACTCGCGGCCCTTTTTTTTATTTCTTTCCGTTGATCATTCCGTTCCGCGGACGAAATCTGTTGACCGATTTATTAATTATTAGTAGCGACGCCGGATAAATATTAGTGACTAAATGCTTTGATGAACGATCGGACACGGCCGCGAGTACTCGCGCCCCGCACAGTCAGTCTGCCCGCAAGCGAGCATTAAGCGAAAGAATATTCAGGTTTCTCGGTGTACGTATAAAGTGCGTCTAATGTACACTGCATTATATATGATATCGAGTCTCTTATACAAAGCTAGCGGCATGAGTCTTCTTACCGACAGGCATTGTCAATGTATGTGTGTTAATATACATTTAAATAAAAAAAGAGAACAAAAATATGACGATTATTACAATACGAGATGAAAAATTTGATGAATTTTTTTTTTTTTAATGTAGACTTAAGGCTGGAAACGCAGGATAATAAACAAATATATAAGGAAAAAAAAACAACACACCAGCACATTGTATACGACTAGCATTATAATGATATAATATATTACCGATAATGAATACTGTTCAAACTATTGTCTCAATCAACGTATTTTCATTATAAATAAATGTTAGCCTTGTTGAGTTAAAACGAAAATTACTGACTACTTATTTATTTGATGCGTTCTCACTCTCTTATACACACCGATTAAAAAAAAAAACAATGTTCATCCTTCAATATCCCGTCTACAGAAAAAGCATGCACTTAGCACGTTCCTTTTCTCATCTTGCTTCTTCTCGGCGAGAGAGAGAGCGAGAGAGAGAGAGAGATATTACAGTCTGAAAAATAATCAACGACGAATTTCCTCGGAAATCGACAGGAACAAAACGAGGTCTTCGCTCGTCGAGGGAACAACGGCTGCGGACGTCGAGAGGTTGGTTGCTTGCTTTCTCTTTTGTCTTTCGGGCGATCCGAGTGTGTGCGTTGTCGATGCTATCGACGAGAAAGGTTTGTATAATAATACATCCACCGACACACACACACGCAGAAACTTGCGCGCGGCTTTTCGGCAGGGGGTAAGACGGCGGCGAACTTTTCGCAAAGACGGCAAACGACGAAGGGGAAGGAGGAGGAGAGAGAAAGAGAGAGAGAGAGAGAGGAAAGCTAGCTCGCGTTGTTGCCATAAATCTCGGTTAACCCCTGCGCTAATAAATATTTAACCCTTTAAATTTGCAACAGCCCTTAGCGTGTAGCCATTTGCATAAGGCTTCTATTTCATTTACACATCGCATAATTGAATATTTAAATTCAATTGCGCGTTCCCTGTCTTTCTCTCTCTCCCTGCCCGCGAGCCGCAAAACTGCAGTAAAACTTGTAACGGGGCCACTTTCCTTCCACGAATATAAGCCACCCTCGTTTTCGCCGGGCGAACGAATATATATAGGCGCCGCCGCGGAGGTGAGATTCGTTCTTTCGCCCTCCGCTCCGCGCGTCGCCGCACGTTCCTTAGTCTCTCTTGAGAGATTTCGCCTCATCGATGCGACCGCAAGCCCCGCTCTCCTGGCGGACGAGATGTGCGCCCATTTGCATTATACTGTTTAGCGCGCGTCGTAAAGTTTCGGGCTCGCGGGAAATCTCCTTACCGAGGCGCGTTTCCTCTTTCAACATTCAACCGTGCCGCCTCCAGGCGAATATAAGCGGCGAATTTACGAGCCGCGGGAAAAAAAAATGAGCTCGCGGCTCGATGCAACTTTTTCGAAACGCGCAAGATCCGTTAAATTTTATCGCGTCCGATTGGAATCTTTGACGGAGACCAAAGGAGCTTCTTCTCCTGGCAGATAATGGATTGTCAATAATTTGTCAAAACACGTCTTTCACAGTTTCATTCAATATCTTTGTGCATTTTTTTCTTTTCTTTGATTCATATTAATCGAACCGACTATAACAATCAACACTCCATTAATAACAAAACTTAATAATAAACCCGGCGTAAATAAACTTAGCATGCAGATAGCGACTAGAAAACTAGTTAATTAATTACGCGAAGCTATTAATAGTAAATAACAAGTTTATAAATACCGAGCCGAGAGTGCAGGAGAGCAATATCCATTCCCCGTGATTAATTAAAATTTTTGCATCTCGCGAACGGCGCGGAATAGCGTGATTAATAGAAAAGCCAAAGGAAAGCGAGAGAGAGAGAGAGAGAGAAAAAGCCCGCGCGATTAATAACAACAGCCGTCGGAGCGTTGGCTTGCGTTCGAGCGCGTTTTAAATTCGATTCGTCTCACTTTCGAAGCGTCCTCAGATTTCGCCCAAAAGTGTTCTCTCCGCGCGCTTGACGCCTCAAATTAAAGCGACAGCGGAGAGAGCTCTCGCGTATTCTCGGGGGCGAAAGACCACTTCTCTCTCTCTCTCTCTCTCTCTCTCTCTTTCCACTTCCCGCCTTTGCTCTCGAGCGTGTCGCTGGTTATACGTCGCAAATATTTTTAGAAATATCCGCGCGCGCCCTCGGCTCTCTCTCTCTCTCCCGAGCTTCTTCTCTCGCCTACGCGCGTATATAAGCATCATCTCCGCCGGATTTTAGTCGCTTTTCGCGTTTTCGAAATGCCGCGCATCCGCGCAGCCATTGAGCCGTGTCGCGCGCGTTAAATTTAACGACGCGTCGCTCGAGCTCGGCAAAAATGTCGAGGCGAGGACGTCTCGTTTCAGAGAATCTTTATCAGCCCGCAGATAAGGGGTTTCGCGCGCTAAATTATTGAAAGATAAGCTCGCTCGCAAAACGTTACGCCCGGATCCGAGCAGACTTTTAATTTACATAGCCGAGATTTAGAAAGACAAGCGGCGGCCCCCGCCCTCCTTGGCCACTTTTCTCGAAAAGCAGGAAAAACCAAGCGAAGGAGGTAATAGCTGCCTCCTCGGCGCGAGCACTCGGTTGCGCACTCACACGGCCGAGCGTCGTCGCGCCTTTTGCACGTACACGGAAGCACGGCCGGCTCTTGCGAGCGCGCGAGTAATGCGATAAGTGTAACGACACCCTCAGCCAATTGGAGCAGAGTGCGGTATTCCTCGGGCCGCGTTATACCCGCCCATTTGTGTATCGAAGCCTCTCTCTCTTTCTCTCTTGCAAGTACTCCGTTGCGCTCTGTACACACCGGCGATTATTACCGCGCGCTCTTCTCTCTCGGCTCTTCCCCTATTACTCGACGCGCGTCCGTGTGTTTGCGAAGGCGAGTGTTGTTGTCGAGGTAACCGCGCGAGGCGCCTGACGTGGCAGACGCTGGTAAACCCCTCTTCGGAAAAATGATTTTGTGCGGAAAGGCAGCAGCAGCCGAGTCGTGGAAAATTTCGGAGCTTTTTCTCCGCGCGCGGGATGTCTATACGTCTATCTCTATCTCTCGCGCGGAGCTCTCTCTCTCTCTCTCTCTCTCTCTCTTTCTGGGTCTTTTTACTTTGCTCTCCGGCTTGCGGCGGCTCTACCGAAATAGATCGTCGGAGATGCTACGCTACTCTCTATTTTCGAAGGCGAATATAACGCGTATAAATACATTGTTTTCGAGGAATAACACTCTTTTGAACATTTTCAGCTTTTTTTTTGTCTCTTTTTTCCTTTATTTTAGCGCACCGGGGTGAAGGTACGTATTGTTTATTTTTATATTAATCTGAGAAAAAGTTTCTTTGTCCAAATGACGTTCGTTACTTATAAATCACTGCCCTCCCACGTGCGGGAGAGCGCACTTATTTTGTTTACATCTGCGTATATACGTTATACCATCGGCGAGCTCTTTCGCTGCCAGCGAAATTTTCTATAAAAAGCATCGCTTTTAACTGAATTTCAATCGCTGTAGAATTAGCCGCGCTCTAAAAATTTAATTTCGAAATTGCCGCGTAGGCGAATAATTATCGTACACGCTTAGCGCGAACTCATCCCCAATTAAATATTCAAGCAACATTAAAGCGTAGATCCCGGCATTCGGTGTGTCTCCCCTTTTCTACTGATTTACGCGCCGCATTAGTCATTCTGCATAAACTATGAAGCTCGCGGTGCGTATATAAGATCCGCACGAGTTACATATATATACGTACGCGCGTCCGCGTGCCAGGAATCAATTGCGCGTAAACGCGCCGCGGCGTTCGAAGGAAGATGCGCCGCGGCGCACGAGGAAAGAGAGCGAAAAAAAAAAAAAACAAATAACAATAATTCGAGCGAGCGATTACTAAATAAACGCGTACCTCGCGTGCGGGGGCCGGCCTCGGCTATTACCACCCTATTGACATTGGGGAACAAGAGGATGAGCCCCGCGGTAAGAGAACGATCAACTAGGGAGGCGCGCAAGATTGCTACCTGCGCCCTGGCGCGAGGAGAGAGAGAGAGAGCGAGGGGGGTGTGCGATAACTTCCTCGCCTGTTATTACCCGGGCGAGAGCGTCAGCTGGGCCAGCGGGTCACGCCCCGCGGCCCCGACGCCATTATCAATGCATTTATAAAATGCTGCGCACTCTGGCCGTTCCTCGAATCAGCCGAGCCTGTCCCGCACTCCTAGGCGAATCGGCATTTCTTTTGCTTTTTCCTGCAGGCACACCTCGGCAGCGCATCGCGCCGAGGCTTATTACCTTTATTTCCGCGCGCTCTGCCACGGCGGATTCGATGAATAATGCAAATTTACCGAGAATTTTAAACTCTCTGCATGCTTTTAAACGTTTCTCGCTCTTTGCTCGGGAGGGAAGTTCACGGCGGCCAGCTTTGCCGTTTATTTAGATGATGCAATTGTTTTTTTTTTTCACCGGGATTAATTCGAAGCGCTGATGGCCTTTTTGATCTTTTTAGCGCGAGCGGCGCAAAGAAATGAAAAGCACTCGAGCTCGGGGAGAGAGAGAAAACACTGAATAATAAACCACTTTATCCGGTAGGAAATCATTTCCAGTGTTTGGTCGCGCGTGTGCGGCACCTTTTGTTTCACTCCCCGCAGCAGCAGCAGCAGCAGCGGCGTAAGACACCTCGGATAAAAGAGAAACTCCGAGAGGCGCACTCGGAGCAGCGGGAGAGAAGCGCGAAGATGAAAAAAGAAGGGAAGAAGGGAGCGTGAAGGGTGTTTTGCTGGTAATTGGTGCCAATTTAATCCTCCCTTCTCTCTCTCTCTCTCTCGCTCTGCATCGCTGCGAGGGAAGCCTCGACGGAGAGCGAGCGAGAGAGAGAGAGAGCCGATTGTGCTGCGGCTATATACGTACATACGCTTACATACCGAGGGGTGGATGCGTACGTACGCACGCGCTCGCCCTTCCCACGCAGGCACGCTTGTGTGCGCAACCCCTCGGCGGCGGCGGCGGCGGCGGCTTGCTCTCTGCGAAAATATAATTAACGGTAATAGCTCGCGTATATGGCTCGGATTAACTCTGGGGGAGCCCGTCGCCCGGTAGCCCGGCAGCCCGACGACGGCGGCCCATCCCACAGTCGACGGCGTAAGCGTCAAATTCTTCGGGGTCACGTCACTCGATATCGCCGCCGCGCCGACGAGGGATTGGATAAGTGCGTGCGCGCTCTCTCTCTCTCTCTCCCATTGATCGGCGAGCGGCAGCCAGCCACCCTCGCCTTTTCGGTGGGCGTTCCCCGATTGTCTTTTTAATTTCCTCGAGGAACCGCTAAGTAGACGGACGCTCGATTATGATTTAGGAAGTGTGCTGCGCGGCGCGCTTCGGCCGACGGGCCAAATGGAAAAAAAGTTAATTATATCGGAAATCACTTGCGATAATGCTATAGACGCGGGCTCGCTCTATGATTAATTTTCGAGACTCCGTAATTTACGGGGGAATATCCACGGCCGGGATTCCACGTGGATTAAGTTCGCCTTTCGGTCAGCTGTGCATCTACTTTCGATTAGCCAGCGATACTTGGGAATTACTGCCACTTTAGCTAATGTTTAATCAATTAATCGCGTAAACGCGGCACTCGATTCGTTCTCCACGTGAGAAAGGCATCAGCGAGGAAATCTTTTCTTTGGTTCCTTCCACACCTCCTCCCACTGCTGAGCAAAATCAATGTTGAGGCAAAGGGTTCCCGTGGGTCCTGTTTGAATATGCGAATTTGCCGCACTAGTTTTCTCTCTCTTTCTCTCTCTCGGTCTCTCCCGTTCAGGTGTGTTTCAAAGCCGCGGTACCGAAAGGGATCGTCGTCGGGGCCCCCCTTCTTTAAAAGCCGGCGGTACTGCCGCCGCTGCCATTGTTCCCGCGGGAGGACCGATGTTGTTTTTCTCTTCGCGTGTCTTGTGCGCCTCTTTGCTCTTTTTTTCGCCTGCCTCTCTCGCTCTCTCTCTCTCTCTCTCTGGAGGTGCGAGCGAGAGAGGCTCGACACGAGATTTCGAGCCGAGCGCTCAAATTCCTCGCTGATTCGCGCGATGCTTAACCACCGGGGAGAGGAATAGCTGGATGCTCGAGAGGTGCGCACGGAAGAGGGAAAAAAAAAGATGCTTGGCCTCTGGACGGACACGCTCGATAGTTTATTTTATTATATATTCGGGCGTACCGAGTGATCTACCGGGAATTTAATCGGACGGAAAGATAAATTATTTACAAAAGGCAGTAAATTGAGGCGAAGACGTGGCATAAACAAAGCCAGCGGAGAGTGTCGATTTGAAAATAATGAAAGGAATTCCCATGTCAGCGGCGACGAGATAGGAGAGAGAGAGAAAAAGAATGAGATAGACACATTTATATACGAGCAAAGTTCTAAGCGGGTCGATGGCGACTGAAAGTCAAAGCAGGCAGTTATATAGTATTATAGAAAGCGAAAGAGACGAGGGAGAAGATCAGGAGGAAGAGAAGAAGTCGAGGGAGAAGGAGGAGCGAGGAGAAGCGTCCAGTGCGAGAGTAGAATGAGAAAGAAAGAGTGAGCGAGAGAGCGAGATGCCGGGGAGATCTTGTATGCAAATTCTCTGGGTGCATCTCCGTGGGATCCTGGCGGGATCTGTGCAGGATTAACGGGCCGGCTTGCATGAAAGGCACCGTGGGGGAAGCCTATAGGGAAGGAGTCGCTTTTCAGGAGTACTGCCCTTAGAGGGACAGAGAAGAAGCGAGGGATATATGAGTCCTTCTCTCTTTCGCCTCCTTCCTTCCTTCGCTCTCCGCGAGCCTCTTTTTTCCTTCGATTCTCGTCCTCCTTTTTTCTGCTTATTTACATCGGCCCTCTCTCCTCTGTCTCTCTCTCTCCTTCTTGCCGAACTTCTCGCGCGTCGCCTCTCGAAAAAGTCGCGCGAGTAGCTTCCATTTCGTTCCCCCGAGAGCCCGAACGTCGACGCGGCCTTTTTTTCCGAGTTTTTGGACCTCTCGGTCAGGGAGATTCAAAAACGCGCATTCCGCTAAATCGTCGCGCCGAACGCGCGCGGCTTTTATCCCGCCTGCGAATCTCTCGCCACGAGCATTTTTCGGCGGACCGCAGGCACCGAAGGAAAAAAAAAGAAGAAGTCGCCGCGCGCTCTCGGATAAGCGAACGGGTTGATGGACACGGACTCGTATTGCACAATACCGGCGAGGGGGAGAGAAGCGCGGCGGAGTATTCTTTTTTAAATTGTCAAACGGCCGTAAACGTAAATTTAGACGATACGATAATTCAAGGCGCGGAATCAGAATTTTATTTAGGTTCGAGCGAACACGTCCCGCGGCCCCGCACCACTCCATTCAAGTTAAATATATCAGGTTACTCGGTTAAAGTGTTTCTTTTACGATAATGCGCATAGCGGAGAGAGAGAGAGAGAGAGAGGGAGAAGGCGTGCGAAAGTAAAAAAGATTACCGGCCCGCGCGCGCGGAGGTCGTGGCCAGAGGTGTGAAGAGGACTATTTCGCCGGGGCATTTTTTCGCGGACTGCCCAAAGCCAGCCACGGGCCACGGCCACCGCCAGATGTATACGATCGCGAAAAAAGCTGCGGCTACGTGAGCCGACTGCAAAGATGAATCTCGCCCGCGGACTTTATCGTTATTGCGCGCGCCGCGGAAAGAGGAAGAAATATACTGGAACGCAGACACACACACACACCGCGGCGGCGAAAAAGCGTGCGAAAGGAGAATCGGGTCTCACTCCTTCTTACGAATGCGATATCGCTCACTCTCGAGGATTACCGAAATTTACGAGAAATTAAAATTCATCGATGCATGCACCGGTCTTTTTCTCGCCTGGCAAAATCGGTCTACTTGGCTCGAGGGGGGTATAAGAGAAGAGTGCTCGCGCGCCAATAATCGCTAATCCGCGGCTGCTTAATATCCCGGGCTCGCGGGGGAGCGGAAATTACCGCTCTGGTAAATGGCCGCTTGCGTATTACTTGACTGAAGGTAATTGAGCTCGCGCTTATAAATCCTATTAGAGGATTAGAGGGAGAGCTTGCGAGAGAGCCTCGCTTCTGTTGTGCAGCAGCCTATACGCCTCTGTATAATGCCTACGAATGCCGATCCTTAGCCTCGCTCTCTCGTGCGCTCATTGTGCGCCGGCGTCGATATGCCAGGGAGTTTAGGCTCTGCGGCGAGAGACCCCCTTGGCACCGCCACCGCAGTCTGCGCGTCACAAAGAGAAATTAAGCTATCGGCTTTGACGGCGAGTAAGCCCGAGAGCGGTAATCAACTTTACCTATACGCTTCGGAATTTAAAGGAAGTGCTAAGCGAGCCGCAGTCGATTGGCGGGTCGCTCTCGGTGCGCGTAAGGGTCGCTGCGGAGTCGTATACGACCGGATGCACCTCGGCGAGGCAACGGCGGCGGCGGCGCGAAATTCCTATATACGACTTCCGCGCGCTCGAAACGGGGATCCGCCCGATTTCGCGGCAGTAAAGCGCGAGCGAACTTTCTTCCCCCTTTGCGTCGGGCACGCGCACGCACACACCTCTTTCCGCGTCTTCTCCGCGGCGCGTAATGCGGTAGTAAAACACAAATTTCGCCCTCCATTCGCGTCTGGCCGCAATTTGCAAATCGCGCGTAAACGCTCGACGTTTAACCGGTGAAAAGAACCGCCGGCGGAGGAAGGGAGAAACACGCTCGGTAAATAGAAAATTTGTTTCGAACGACATCCAGGCAGGTTTATTTCTTATTACGGTCGAGAGCGGAGCACGATGCGTGCGCGTCGTCTCCGTTCTCGGATTGGGCCCCGTGATTTTACGAGGCACTGAGAGAGCAGCAGCGGCAGCATCTCCGGAGGAGAATTTTTTTCTCCTGCTTGTCTCCTCGTTTTTCTTTCGGCTTGTTTTTTTCTCTTTCTCTCCTTCCTCCTTCCCGTTCGTGTCTCTTCACTTCTCGCTTTCCCTTCGGCCTCCTCTCGAACGCGAGCGGGAGAGACTGAGAGAGAGAGAGAGCGCACCTTTTCCAAGCGCGGCCATCTAAATTTAACGACCGCTGCGAGCGTACGCGGGTTAACCCGTTAATTTCGGACAGCTTTTACGTCGGCCGATGTGTCTCCGACCTGTCGAGACTCGGAATGGCCGAGGAACACATAGAGGCACTGAAAGAGGGAAGTAAATGAAGAGCGTCGAAAACGATCGGACGTTGCACTTTTGACAAAAAAGCGCTCCTCGGATATTGTGCCTCGCGCGTTCATCTCTATTTTTAGCCAGTCCAAACATCGCTATTATTGAATGTAAAACTTCCACTTGGGCCCCAATACTTATAATACCGTAATTCAATAATCGGAGGAAACGAGAAAATTAGTAGAATTAAAAGCCACAATTACCGCGAGGCCTGCTAATCGTACTCGACTATTAAATTTCATTAATTTGATAAAAACCCGTATCACCGGCCGCCACAATTCTTTATATTTATTTTGTCGAGTTTTTAAACGGCGCTATTATCCTATCCGTGCCTTGCACTCTAATTATAACCGGACACTATCTAAACAGGCATCAGTCGAGACGGAGAAAAAATATAAGGAATTTCGTGGATTAAAGAAAGACGAGAGAGAGAGAGAGAGAGAGAGAGAGAGGCGGCGCAAGAAATTACGAAAGGAACGAACAAGCCGGGGACGAGTGTCGCGTGTGTGTACGCTCTCGACGATAGTAATCAGCGGCCGCTCATTTTCTCTGCAGCGGCGAGGAAACACAGAGAGCCCCGGCAACCGAGAGAGAGTGAGAGAGAGAGAGAGAGTCGTTGAGAGGATCAGTCAGTGCAGATCCGCGGGCGCGAAAATTCTCGGCGACGAGAGTGGCTCGCATCGGAAAGAACGAGCGGCTGCGCCTAGTGGCGCCATTCTTACAAGCTTTTTTTCTCTCTCGCCCGACGAAGACGACACCTCTCAACGCCTCGCCTCGTCTCTCTGTCCCTCGAGGAACTGGTCCACGGGGCGGCTCCGCAGGCCGATAGCGAAAAAAACACCGAGAGCGAGAGAGAGAGAGAGAGAGAAGAGCAGTTGAAAGGTAGACAGATCCTGACTGCGCCTGTCCGCGGGAGACGAGCCCGATATACACGTGGGGACTTGCATTTGTCATTCGGAGATAGCGCCTGGGTGGTCATTGTTGTGCTCTCTCCTTCGCTCCCTCTTTCGCGTTCTGGGGGCCTCTCGTTTCGCTCGGCGCTTTTAATGCCTCGCGTCTTAGCGAGCCTCGCACAGCCGCCGAGCGATCGTATGTACGCTCCCTGGAATTTCCGACAATTAGGCTAATTAATGATGCATTCGGCGCGGCTCGAAAGAATCGTTTGATTATTAATTTTTAACGACGCCTCGCCGGCGCGCGTGTCTCGGTCTCTCGGAGACATTGTCTCGCCGCCTGGCCGCTTCATTTCCATCGGGCTCTCCGAGAGCATAATGCATAGAACAATGGGGAAACGGGGTCGGGACACGAGTTGAGCACGAATCCGCGAACGCCCTCCCCGACAACGAGTCGCCCGGTAATGCATGTACAGAGAGAGAGAGGGAGAGAGAGAGAAGTCGTGCGCGCTTAGGTTGGCAGGAATTCCGGGCAGGTGTGCCAATCCGTACGCGCGGAGAGCCCAAGTTAACGACACGTCTCTGTCTCCGGTCTCTCCGCGCCTCGCCTCGTCATACACACGGCGAGACGCTACCTCCGGACGAAAGGAGGGACAAGACAGAGGGAACGAGCGAACGAGAGAGTAAGAGAGAGAGAGAGAAAAAAAGGCCACGAAAACAACAACAAGCGAATCGACGTTCCGCTTCCAATGTCGTGTACGCGACGACGTGATTCAGCGGTATATATCGTCCTCTCCTTTTTTTCCTCTCTCCTCCTCCTCCTCCTCGCCTTCTTATATCCCAGAGCGAAGTGTCTTTACCCATACGGCGCGGATGCATGCACGCGAGAGAGCTGATTTGAGTTGTAAATTCGACTTGCATCTGCCCGCGCTAACTCACCGAGACGTTATTGCGCGCACCACCGCTCGAAATTAATTTCAAAAGGCGCTTTCCCCGCGCAAGCTCTCCGCGGCCGCTTAAACGCGGACGTTTCAATTCGAGCCGGGAGGTATGCGAAGCGCGACGCATTAGGCCCCCCCCTGTCTAAATAATTTAAATAGAGGCGCCTCGAGCGCAACGCACCGGGAATATTGAAGGCGCATTTTTCGAGTCGGAAAAGGCGTAGAGAGCGCGCCGCGGCTCCCGGTCGCCTGGGAATATAGTTGCGCGCACGTGAACCTGTTCTTTATCGCCGGGGATCTGGGATATTTCCTACTTGGGCCGCGCGCGGCAATTTTCTCGGTTCTCCTCTCCGGCGTCGTCGTCTCTCCCTGCTCACCTTAGACGTCGCATTATACAACCGGAGGGAGAGTACTACTCCGGCGACGACGACGGCGAGGAGTTATTGATTTTGCATGTCGCGGAGGATGCACGCGCAGGACGCGCGTACGTCTCATTGTGCGCATTTAAATCATCGACTCTCCTGCATATTGCCCGCGGGTAGACGTCGCGAGGCTAACGTCTGCGCGTACAGCCTGTATACGCACGAGATTCTATATGATAATGACCCCGATTCGCGCTGCTAAGCTCCGCGTCTTGCTCGCCGCGCGACGACGCGGGGGGAGACTGAATTTATGAAGTCGATTCCTATATACGCGGGACACGTCGATAACCAGACTGGCATTCATCAAACCCACGTCATCGCCACGTCTCGCGTTTAGTATAACCAGTGGCTGCGGCCGGAGCTACCGGCACCTACTTGCCGATCTGTCGACACCCACGTGGCCTTTTTCGCCGTGCCGTGTCGTGTTGTTGCTTTTTCAAGCTCTTATAGTTCTCGTTTTGCTGGCTTTTTAAATTCCTCCGGTTCGCGTATCGCGTCCTCTCCTTCGGAATTGACTATATGCCTCATTGTCTGAGATCCTATCTTTTTTATGATTCGATTCCTTCTAAGAGCACTTCTTTGTTCTGCCAATGCTCTCGAGACAAAAGAACACGCGCCACGCTCGTCCGATCTTTCACTTTTCCCGATGATTAATCAGCTAATTATGACTCAATTTATCAATTCCAGTCATCAACTGCCTACCGCCGCGATTAATCAAAATCAATCTCGTTCTAGCGGCCTATAACACACAGAACTATTTTTCATCGTCGTCCCCTGCTCGGTTATTTTTAGACTCTCAGGTGCGAAAATAAATTCACTCTCAAACTATAGAATCGGTAACGATATGGGACAATTCGACCCTGGACTCATGCGCGAGTGGCGGCGCCGCGACCGGCGCGACTCTCTTGGGGGGCGAGAAAGAAGCCGCTAAGCTAAGTTTAAACCCGATTCCTCCCGCTCGTCTCAGACGCAACAACCGCTTTGGCAATTAGCTTGTTGTTCTATCGACTCTTATATATACATGTGTGTGGCTCGCTCGCCGTATTGGCCGCTCCCGCGTCAATGTGACAAAATTGTCTTTTGATACGCTCTCGTTTTTCGATGCCATTGGATTCTTGGCATCCGCCTCGGAGTGCGACTCGGGATTTTTCGTCGTCTCCTCGCATTCCGCGCTCTGCGCGGGCGCATATCTCCCGCGAGCGAGAGAGAGAGCGAAAGTGATTGGCGGCGCCGACTGACGCTGAGCGATGAATTAGATTTTTTCAGCTGGTCGGCCGCCCGCCTGCACGCCTCGTTCGCGCACTCGTAAGTAGCGAGAGGAACGAAAGGAACAGTCGTTGGCTGGCCAATCGGTTGCAACAGCCGCGGTAACGGATATCTTCTTTTGCCACAATGTTAGCCGGGAAAAAGGCGGCCGCCGGCCAAGAGAGCCTTTTCAGGCGTGCGCGTGGCGGCGCTAAATAAATCGCGCAATTAGTCGGCCGCTGCTGTCGATGTTCAAAGGCTCTCGGCGCGCGGCCCGGCCTCTGGACAGGTTATCGGCTAGTACGAGTCGAAGCGCGACGTCTGTATGGAAAGTGTGACATCTTGACGGTTATTCCTGGCCCTCTCGTCTGTCCTCTATTAACGTGTGTGTACTGCACGCTCGAAAACCCCGCTCGTCCTTCTCTTTTTCGGCCCGCGAAGAGAAGCTCCCGGCTCTCCGTCGCGCTCTGCGAAAGGGGCAAGACGAGCGAGCGAGCGAGCGAGCGCAGAACAGAGAGAGAGAGAGAGAGAGAGGAGCAGAAGAAGAAGAAGAAGAAGAAGAAGCGAAGCTCCACGCTCGTCAGAAATAGTGGCACTTTCCTGTCTCCGCGCCAGCCACCACCAATATCTATTCCGGCACTGCAAAAAAACATCTATTCCATCTTACACCGACTTGAGACGCCTTTGCTCTCCCGCGGCCCCGTATCTTAAAGTAGGAACCGGATTGCGGATGAATTTCACGTGGGTTTACCAGGGTTATATACCGTTTTACTCTTATGCCCGAACTTCCGAAGACGACTGCCAGGAACTTTTTCTCTTTCGCGCGCACGTGATGAGTTAGAAATGGGCATAATGAAGCCTAGGTTAATAATAGAAGCGAGAGCGCCTTTACTCCAGATTTAGAATGCAGAGTCCCGGCTCCTCGAGAGCGGAATAAAAATCCTAGAGAATATAACGTCGCTCGCTCGGCGCTTCGATCCCTGCCCCGCGGTAAATAATAACGAGGCCGCTTTGTGCGCGCGACTCGGCGCACGTAAGCCGCGGCTATTAGCACGGACAGCGAAAAGAGCGCGTCGCGAAAAAGCAAGAGGGAGAGAGCTGGATAAAAAGTCTCGCGGGTGGCCGGCGTTACGACGGCTTTTCGCTTTTACTGGCGTGGCGAACGATTCGCACTTGAAGCGAGACGAAAATGTTGCTCTCCTCTCGGCGTGTCGCTCCACTTCGACGTAAAAATATCTCCCGGCCTTCTCTCTCTCTCTCTCTCTCCATCTCTCTCAGTCTCTCTCGCTCTCGACTAAGCGGGCGAGCGCGAGTGTCATCATCCTCCGTTCACCGAGCGTTATACCGGGTGACACGAGTGAGATGTCAGCGAATTATGGCCCTGCTGCGGTAGCAGTTGTAGCCGCTAAAGAGAAGACCGACTGACACCCCGGCCGTTTTATAGTTTCGAAAATTTTCAGAGCGCGCTCCGGCGAAGGGTGGGCACTTGTATTCCTCGGATTTTTAAACGCCCTCGGCTCGCGGGATTTTGTCGAAATATCCGTCGGCCTCGTTTTAGAAAAATCGGGACGGATGCATAATTTACGGGAGCATCGTAATCGCTTGAAATTGCACGAGTCAAATGAACCTCGAAATGAACGATCGAATAAATCCGGGTTATTTAAAAGCGCGACTTTGATCTTTATTAGATTACAAAATATTTCTATATTAAATTATAAAATAATTGCTCTAATTAATTTATGTGCAATAATAAGCAGTTTATCTTAAAAGCGTATAGCCACTAAAAATATTTTATTATATAATACACCTAAACAGTGTCCCCGAGAGGCAGGCAGTTATCTGGCATTATAAATCTTCGACTTTCATCAGCCGTGTATATTTTATCCATAAAATCTCGCATTCAAAATAAAGTGTGAAGCCTCGATGTTTCTAATCGTAATGTATATCCTTGACAGGATTCTGCGCAACCTCATGGGCATTTTAAATTATAATGCGTAAAAAAAACACTTTACAATCTCAACCGATTCTTTTTTTGCTAGAGAGAGAAAAAAAAACTTTTATTACATTTATAAAGCGCTATTAATCAAGATAATAATCATTCTCATCCAGCTGCAACGGTTAAGCTATATAGTTTTTTTCCCTCCCGCGGAAAAGGAATATTTATCCTCACTGCAGAAATTTAGAGTTTAACAAGTTTTTAATACGCCGAGGCATGATTTATGCCTGCGAAACGTAGCGGAGCCGTCCACTGAATTTCCGTGAGTAAGCGATGCCACCGACGCGGACTATATAACCTGGCGAAAAGAGGCGCAGGCGGTACAGGTTCACGCTGGCCATTCTCGATTTCGTCTCGAGAGCCGAACGAATCGTGAGTAGAATTGAGCGAGAGAACTGCCCAAGGTCGAGGTCCCTCCTGCAGAACCGAAAGAGAGAGAGAGAGAGAGAGGGAGAAAAAGAGTAATATGGGTCCTGTCCGCGATGCGCTCCTATAGAAGGCGCGAGAGCGAAACAATGTCGAGGGCTGCTAAGAGAGAAAGAGAGAGAGAGAGAGAGAGGAGAGAGTGAGAGAGTAACGCAAGACGGCGCTCGGCGACCGGCCGAAGGTTAGGAGCGCTGTAAATCACGGCGAACGAGCATCGACGCCCGTAAAGTCATCGAGGCGCGGGCACACACGATCATTCGTCGTAGAGCCGCGCGAGATCTCTCTCTCTCTCTCTCTCGCTGGCTTTAAAATCGAGAGCAGGCAAGAAAGTTTAGTGTGTACACTGCGCGACTCGGTGTGCGCCGGGGGGAGGGAGAGAGAGAGACTCTTAATTCGGCTCATTTGCCACTTGCGGGAGAGCGAGAGGGAGAGAGAGAGAGAGAGAGAGAGGTGAGAGTCTCGCTGCCGTCCGCAAGAGCGCTGCCTGATTTATTGGGGAGATTCCGTTTAGTGACCGATTAATCGAGTTTCTGACATTTATTTGCCGGACAGAATCACTTATGTATACACGTATAAAAAGCCGGCATTATGGCTCACCTCGTGTTTGAACTGTAGGCCATTTACGGCACCGTTACGTAACACTGTCTATCCTCTCGCGTCGAAGCAGATTTTTAAAGACGGATCGCGCGCGCTCAATTAGAATATCTCGGGTGTATATATAAGGCGGCGCGGCAGAAAATAAAAGATTATGTAAGATATTCGTAAAATTCCGTTTTAATTTTATCGCGCGGCGCGCTCCGAAGTCGAGAGCGATGAAGAAAATAGGCTCTCGCGGGAATCAAAGAAAGCGCGGCGCGCGGCGGGTGAAGGGTAGTGGGAGAGAGCCGCGGCTCTCCGCTCGCAAGAGGACGGTATGTTAATGACTCTTAGGTGACGAGTCTTAGATCTAGACGTCTCAAAAGACGAAAGTCGCTCGCTCGCTGCTCTCGCTTCACATAAGACCCGAGAGAATATCGCTCTCGAGAAGCCAGAAGGGAAAGAGAGAGAGAGAGAGAGACTCGGCATCGTTGGATGTTCGCGCGCGAGGCGCTTTGGAGCTTGTTGCCAGCAAATAGTTTAGCATCAATCCCCGACGTCTTATTATAACGTTATTAAAATAACCACGCTGACTTGCCTCTCTCTCTCTCTCTCTCCCTCTCGGCGCTCTCTCGCTTTCCGAGCGAGACCCTCGCTTGTGCGCATGACAGGAGAGCGATCTGAAAACGCTTACGAATGCCGAATGAACGGCTAGGAGAGCACATATCGAGGGACCGAGGCTCTCGCCGCGCCGAGCCGCCGAGTTTATTATCTTTGCCAACAATTTTAGACCGATACGAATATGTTCGAGCTGCTTTCGCTCTCTTTCGTTTTTCTCGCTTTATATCGGGCCGCCGACGCTCGCAAATATAGAAAGCTTTCTGGACTTTGTCTCTCGTCTTCTTATTGCCGCTGCGCGGCGCGGCGATTATTTGTTATTTTTGAGATATCTATTTTCGATTTTCAAAAGTATGGCCATCCCGAGCCGCTCTCTGTTCGTTAAACGCGCCGAAGGTAAGAACGTCCCTTTATCGGCCCGGAGAATTTATCGGAATCGAGTTTCCGTAATCTTAATGAAAAACTGTGTAGCTCAGCGACGTATATATTTTTCTCGCGGCCAGTTTGCGGCGCTCGATTCGCGGGCCCATCGGAGGCGTTAAACTTTAATTTAATATGACACGGACGTTGATTCAATTATTGAATCGATTGCACCAGTGTTTCGACGTGTTTCATCAACAAGGAAATAAAATCCAATCGCTCTTAATGAAGATACGTTATCGGTCAGACCCGAGCGCACCACACAACTTGTTCGCTCGGAACGTCCGACGAGTGTCGTCCGCGAGGAGCCGATCGGAATATCAATTCAATCTATACTCATGCAGTATTTAAAGGCATCTCTCTCTCTCTCTCTCCTCCTTTGCTCCTCGCTCCGCTCCCTCTTTTTTTCCAGTCCGATCTGCGACATTATTCGGCATCATTGCCGCCGATAAAGAATGTATTTTCATTTCGAGAGACACGCGAGAGTTTTCTTGATTCGACTTCTGTCTTTATTTTGCGCGAGAAGAGTTTCGGGCCGCCGGGAGCGGAGAATATTTTATTAGGCGTCTGAATATTTAACGGGTTCGTCTCGAGGGTTCGGGAATTCGGGCTCTCGCCCGTCCCCAAGGCCTCGCAATGTATCTTCGAAAAACTTTTAAAGCGGGGAGCGATTTATTCTTTCCAACTTTCTTCCCAGTATATGAAATAATCTATTTATTGTGATTCTTGTAACTTGTTTCCTCTAAGTGAATTTCAAACTTTCTTATTGTTTTCATTGATTGTTTCAACCTACCAAATAGTGAAATGTATTAAAATCGATTGAAATACTCTAACCGTATAAAATGATTTGGCAAGCTTAATAATTTTTTTTTTTTTTTAAATTATAATCTTCAATGCTGAATTTTTGTTCGTATTAAAAAGTATTCTTTGCAATATTGTCAAGGTAGATATTAGTTTCAAGCATTGTCGCGATACTTCTATAAAAATATTTGAGTATTCAAAATAAATATATAGAGAGCAGGCACGCTGAATTCAGTAAAAGTGGCAACGTTGCTTTCGTTCCAACGACAATTCGAGAATAGGTAGCATTGTGAAGTCGAGGGATGCAGAAAGAGAGAGCAAGAGAGAGAGAGAGAGGGTATGCCTCTTCGGTGGCATCCTTTTGCACGTGAAAGTACAGGGACGCTGCAACTAAAGGGCGCTCGAGGATCCACTGCTAGCGGCGCTCCACAAAAATCGGCCATACATCAGTCTGGATGTCGAGAGCCGAGACAGTAAAAAATTCCCTGCGTTGCCACCCCATTTTCATTTTCCTGTGGATTTTCGAGATTTTTTTTTTCCTTTGATGTTTCTCGCTCTCAGACGCTCGCCTTTTCTCGCTGTGGGAGGCGGCAAAGGCGGCGATGATGATTATCTCGAGACAGACGGAGTCGATTATCTTGATGTAGATGGAATGGGTCCCGAGCGTTAAAGTCCCATAAATTTCTGAATAATTAAACCGTGATCCCGGAGATAGGTCCTTTTTTCGGAAAACTCGTCCTTCAAACTTTCGGTTTACCAGTTACCTTTTAAACCACAATTTGGAAAATAAAGGCTCGAGATTCGATCGTTGCCCTGCGAGATAACTTGCAAGATCAACCTCAAGAAGCTAGGAAGGTAGCAAACTTTCACAAATTTTAAATTGCAGCAAATAAGAGAGTCTCAAAGCGATCCGAAAGTCAGCTGCTTCGACATCTAGTCACCGGCTCGGGCAAAGTTATCAATAAAAGTTCCTCATTAGCCCCGACAATAAACAGCTGTAAATGAAGCAGCAGCCTGCGTTTGATGCTCGGAATAATTGTAACACGAGGATGACTCAACAATAACAGAAATAACAATAACAATGGAATTCAAAAATTCGAATGAAATCGAGCGGTGTATTTGTCCCGTTCCTCTATTGCAAAGGAACTTTCCGTGCGCTTTATTCTCTCTCGTTCTCGCATTGAAATCATAACCGCCCCCGCCCGGAAAGATTGGCATAAGGCAACTCGAACGGACTGCTCCCTCATCGCATTATAATACAATTTTCAGCAGTTGAGCCCACAGGTAGAAAACGAGAGAGACGGAGAGCAAGCGGACGCCGTCGCAAAGCAGGAGAGAGAGAGAGATGGGAGGGGGGAGAAAAGTATAAAGTGAACCGGTGGCAGGGAGTACAATGCGCAGCATCAAACAAAGCTTCTCTCTCTCTCTCTCTCTCGCTCTGGCTGCATGAGAGAGTTTTATAGAAGTGTGGGTGGGTGTATGCGAGGTGTAGTATTACTCATTCAAATGATCCTCTCCAGTCCTGTGCCTTTCCCCTCATTTTTCCCTCTGCTCGCGATCCCTCTCTCTCTCTCTCTCTCTCTTTCTCGTTCTCTATTTTCGTTATGTCGCGAGAGAGTCCCCCTTTCGCTTTTTAACATCGCGCGTTCCCTTTTCTCCTTCGCGCTTTTAATCCGTCTTCTGGCATTCAGATCTTTTCTCTTTCTCTCTCCCTGTGTACTCCCCGTTTAAATAAAGAATCGAGCGCTTCGCTCTCTGCGGTTTCCTCTCCTCGAGCCATCTATATAGGCAAAGCAAACAAGCGCACGCGTTTCCTACAGTGTTGCCGCGTTAATTGTTCAAATTTTCTCTCGCGCTTGTTTACCTTTTTATTCGAGCGAATTATTCATTTATAATCGATGAATCTAGCGATTTGCATATTGGATACGTGTCTCGATAACTTGAATATTGCTGACACATTCGACTTACGTTGCAGCCATTTCGTTCAATTTTTGCACAATTCTGTATATTAAAAGTAAACTTTTATTACTGATTTATTTAGTTAACTTCTGTCGATTTCTATTTTCACACTTTCTTTTTGGTTCTCAAATGACATTATATTCACTAAATGATTGATGTGAATGTTGCTACTATTGTTACATGAATTTACAATATGTTACGTTTTCAAAATAATAATGCTCGCCTAGAAAAACCGTTTTCAACACAAAATATCCATTTCTCAAATGTTTGAATTTCACAGACTGCTAATCCGCTTTACTTATTCAAATCAATTAAAACTCGATGCTCTCGGATTTAGCTCATTTTTTACGGCTCAGATTAAAGCGATCTGCGTAACTTCCTGCTTTGAATCGGAACGTCAAAACACCCGTTTTCAATCTACTCCAGGATACAGCAACAGCCTGTCCTCATAGTAAAGCGAGACGACTCCGGCATCCTACCGGACCAGACGCTCCCCTATACATCCTCCGTCAACTTTTGACCGTCGCATCGACAGCAAGCTAAGCCTCGGCCTTTCTCTTTCTCTCTCTCTAAGGGGATTTTCGAAAATGCTAATGCCCGCATGAATGGGAACTCCTTTCTAAACTCGGCCGTTTCGGGTCTGGGTCAGCTCCGAAAGTCGCATGGCTTTCCCGGGGCCCGACGCCAGGGCTTCGCCCTCTTTCGCATTGTCCCGCATTGTCGGGGGAGCGCGGGAAAAGGAAAATTCTCCGACGGATTTTCCGGGAAGCAAGCTGTGCGACCCCCGCTGCTATTCTCATTGTCCTAATCGGCACTTGTACCCTGAGAGGCCTATATCCTTGCCCTCCTTCGCCCTTCTGCAGATTTTCCTGAGGCCGAATTCTCCGTGTTTCTCTGGAAAAGGACAAATCTGACGCTACGCACTTTAGGCCTGCATCGGAAGACTTAAAGAGTTTCTTTGAATTTCGATTTCGGCTAGAAAAAAAAAATGCGGCTCTCGCGCGCTTTACGTTAATTGACTGTTTACCTTCTCGTGGTTTTCGGACAAACGATTAAAAAAAAAAAAAAAAAACTGAAATATAACGCAATCGAGGCACGAAGCAAAAGAGTAATTTGTAAAAAGTGCAGTTCAATTTTCATCAAAATCCAATTTCTGTCGGCGGCACCAACGTTCAGGAAGCAATTAAACGCAGAAGTTCAATAGAGCATAATCCATCAAGCCCCGGCGACTCTCGAGCGCGGCTCTGCGCCTCTTGCGCACGCGCCCGCGCCCAAAATTCAGCCGCTCCGTAATGAAAAATGGCGCGCGCGGTCTACTTTTCACGCGTTTACCGACAACCGATGCGGCGCGTCAGAAAAGTTTCCGGGGTGCCCCCCCCCCCTTTTCCCCCGAAAATGCTCCGGGAAAGCGTGTGAAAGTAGAGTACCGTTCGCACTCCATTCCGTATAATTTCTATTATTGGCCCTAGGCGCGGGCGTTTCGGTAATGCACGCGGAGCGACGTACCGAGAGCGACTCGCACAGAGAGAGAGAGAGAGAAATGAGAGTACGCGCGCGCGCGCGCCGGATTAAGCCGAGGGGCTGTGTGTGCGCTTTCCATTGTCGGGGCAGAAATTACGGAAACGCAAATTGGCCGGTGTGAGCATGACGGGTCCAGACATTCGCCACGTGCTGGGCGCAACCGCCTCTCTCTCTCTCTCTCTCTCTCTCTCTTTGCAGCGTCGCTCTCTGCGGTTGTGTAATCAGTATTACCAGTATTTAGAGGGTTGCCAGCGAGCGAGAGAGAGAGAAAGACGGAAAAGGGGTGGCGACGCCGAGAGGGGGAGACTTGATACGCCGACCATTGAAGGATAGGTCTCTTTGCGCGCATTATTCTCGTGTGGACCGGATCGCCCCCGGCGATATCGTCGTCGATTGTTTGTTGTTTTTTGCCGCTCGGTAAATTTGATTTCTTTATTTTCGCTCGAGCGTATACTCTCCTCTCCACGACTCTCTGGCCGAGTTTGATCAGCGAGCGTATGCTATATACCGAGCGGGGTTTAAGCCCGGGCTTAGGGTTTTGTTTGATTGCGCGTAAGAGAAGCAATGGTTTTTAATGCCTTTTCAAAGGCTCTTTATTTCCTGCCGCGGAGATATCGAACCAGTTAATTTGATCGGGACGGTATAGGTGGAAGCGCTTTTCATTCAATTACTGTGTGTTTAGGAAGGATTACTATTGGGTTCAAGGGAGAAATTTCAAACTTGCTATTTTACTCGGAAATATATTATTCACAACGTCGAATTACAAAATTCCAAACTTTATGCAAGAGCGTATTATTTTTTAAAGATTTAAAAAAATTTGCCTAGTCATCCTCGTATTTACCCAAAGCGAAAAAAAAATCATCTTATCGTTCGGGGGAGGACGAGAGCGCTCGCACACACCTTTGTAATGAATGAATAGGCGATAAGTTTGCCCAGTGCATCGTTTATCCTACAATTTTCAGGGCCACACTTCCCGAGTTCCGGCCTGTCTAAACAATATTTACAAAAGTCACTACCAGATGACGAAGCAGCGGAGAGCAGCGCCGGCTCCCGAACCAGAATCGCGCGCTCCGCATTCTCCCAGGGTGGTTTTTCCATTGTGCCCGATCTATCTCCCCCCCTCCCCTCCCGGCACTTTGCGACCCCAAAATCCGAGCGCAATGCAGAAGCAGCCTCTCCTCGCCTTTCCCATATATATCCGAGGCCGGAGACCCTCCTGTTTGCCGAGAGCCACCGGTAATGGCTGTCGTAGATCGCATTAGCCGAAACACGCTATGAATTTGAAAACAGCCAGAGAGAGAGAGGACGATATAGGCAGGAGCCGGGATTGAAAACTACTGCACCGCGGCGACGACAAATTCATTTCGTGCGCTTTGAATTATCTTTTTCCTTCGAGAAGGAGGACGACGGCGGAGAAATTTATGTGGCCACGCGCGTCTTTCGGGAAACGCGCCTCTCCTGGCCCCCATTCGTTTCTCTCTCGCTCTCGCCTTCTTTTTGCTTTCGAAACACGCGCCGCCTCATGTAATACGTAAACAAATACTCGTCGCCTTAATTCATCATTTGATTTCACAAGTGCGTTTCTGCCGTTCCGCCGCGCGGACGCCGTGATTTACGAGCGTCGCCCATCCGGATTCACAATATCGCTTGCGCTTTTTCCGTTCGCATCGCGATCAGAATTAATACCGAAGGGGTTCTACCGGTGGCTTCCTCGGGTTATTGGCGACTAGGAACAATCGAAATGCTCTCTGCGCCGCGGCTCGTTTTATCGCTTCCCAGAAAGGCGATTAGTCGCGGATATGCCAAAGAATTACGAATACGGAATGTGTCTTTGATTGTTATCCGCAGAAACGATTTGGCCCGTGTTTTCAAATATAATCGATAAGAACACGTGCTGGTTCCTCGTGGCAAACGTTCCGGCTTTATCTGCGCGCAGTTTCAGTATAGACAGTTTTTAATAAAAACTCAATCGACGGCTCTTAGAGAAAAGTATCTCTGAATCTTGATTCGATCGCTCGGAGCGTTTTGCTCGGGTAGAATAAAAAAAAAAATTTCATTTAATTAACACTCGTAAACGCTCGAAATCAGCGCGCAAACGGCTAAATAAAAAGCTCGAGACAGATACAAAGGTATACTCTCAGGTCTCATTAATGGCTAATGACTACTTTTCATTCGCAAATTACCGCTGGCAATGTTTTCCCATAATACAATTGTGCGCAGCATCATGACTTTCGATCTTGAGTACGTTATAATAGCAATCTGCATGCACTGACATTCGCATTATGTTCGATCGCGAGTACTATGTGCGCGCGTAACGCGAAGGACCGAGAGAGGGAGAGAGAGAGAGAGGGAGGGAGAAAGCGAAAAGTGTCTGCACATGGGCCGGCAGCGGAGAGAGAGAGAGAGGAGTATGTGTGCACCGCGTTGTGTGTCGGCAACATGAAAGCCCGCCCGTGAAATGCGCGCGGCGATTGTGTTCTTTGTCTCTGTCTCTCTCTCTCTCCTCTTCGCTTCTGTTGCTTGCTTCGGCCAATGCCGAACGGGGTGAGGGAGGCTGCTGCCGCTTTGCGCATGTGTGTATTCTCTCGCTCCCTCACGCTCGCTCTGCACTCACTTTCTTGCAGCGGCTACCGCGTGCCAATAAACACCGGCTGCCCCCTTCCGTCGATCTTTCCTATATTCGACGCTCGAAACTGAGATTCCGCTTGTGAATTAAATTAATTAGGGCGAGGGAGTTTTTGCGTTAAAAAGTTCTGTAGTTTGCGAATTTAAAAAATTGACGAGACAATGTATGTATTTGTTGGTTCATCAGCCGACAGTCCACCGATTAACATAGAAATATTAATTGACGGGGAAAAATGATTGTATATCGTTTTATACACGATTCAAAGTAATCTAAAATTTCATTATTGTAGAGGAGAGAGTAATGAGAACCTCTGCGGCGAGCGCTCCCCCGTGTTCTTTTTAACTCTTTCGATCCCTCCTTACAATCGGCTTCATTGTTTCTCGTTGCATTAGCCGAAAAACAAACACAAGTAACGTCGGCGGCCCGGCAAGAAAGAGGGAGCCGACCAGCCTCGGCTGTTATGACGCGCAATCTTTATACCTTGATTTTTAATTAAAGAATATAATATTGTAAGAGCGCCAAAGCAAGATTTATCACTTGCATTTACGCGGCGGCGGCGGCAGCGGGCCATAAAGAAGGGAATTTCGCCGCGCGGCTGCAGCAGCAGCAGCGGCAGCAGCAGCCCTTTCTCGGTCACAGTTTATGGACTCTCTCATCAGCGGTTTTCAACCGAGAAATTAATTTTTTTTCTTAATTAGCCGCTACTCGTTGCACTTTTATTATCGAGCGCCCTTTGCTCCCCTATACTCTCTCGGCGCTTTTCTTTATTTTAGGCCAAGGAGATAATAGAGGAGGAAGGTGGCCAGATTCTGTCAACACGCGTTTATCTTTATTGAATATTAATTACGCTTATCGGCTTTAATTTGATAATGAGACTGAAAGGAGAAAAATTTATTGAATACGATAGCGCGCTATCGAATCACGATTCTTTGTTAGAGCTTTGAATTATTCATTTTAAAAAAAAGGAACATCGCAATTATGACAGTTGGCCGATTATTTTTTGCCAAATCGGGGAAAAAAATTAATAATTAGAAATAACAAAGGCGAGAATCTTCTGCCTCGAAACAGCTTAGTCATCTGCAGAAGAGCTCATTTTTCAAGCCGCTCATTATTCGAAATTACAGTTAAAGTAAATGGCATATACATTATCAGTTTGCTTAACCTATTTCGAAAACCGATAAAGCCAACATTTAGCGTTCGCCTCCGTCCCTCGATAAATTGAGAAAGAAAAAAAAAAATCACGAAACGCATCGCGAAATAAAAGATTCGCCAAGCCAAACCAATTTCGGTCAACATAATCAAGACGGCCAGCTGAGTTAGCGGGTTGTAACTGTATCAAGTTGGCCGTGACATGACCGCGCATAAATCACTCCTGCGGCTCTCGCGCTCGGCCCGAAGCTGCCTGGTGTATACGCGATTATGTCCGACTCGTACAGCCGAAAATTCTTCCGATGACGATTGCGCGATCGAGCGAAGCGCGACGCCGTATTATCAGTTGTGTTGTAGCGATAACGCCAGAACGGCCCGATCTTTTTTTACTTTTAATTGCTTCCTTTGATAAGGTTTAGTGAATTCTTTAAATTCGGAGATTCGACTGATAGGCGGGGAGTAATAACAATAATAAAACACGGCTCGATTGTGAATCGGTGATTTTTAGATACGACCGGCTGCCGAGAAGTTGAAATTATTTATTCCGAGTAAGGATCAAGTTAAGTATTTTGGCAGAAATCCGAAATAGAAGTTGTTCTTAAAGTGGACTGTCGACTCAATCCTCGATAAGATAAGCAAGGTATTATTTATAAAAGATTGAAAAAGATTCGAGCTCCGCATTCGTCTCCGTTTATTAAAAGATTATTGAAACAAATCGCTTACGAGTCATCAACAAAGTGCCGAGAAAACTTCCCGACCAGCCAAACTGCGGAGAAACTGTGGCTGTCGATGATCAAATTACGCGTCGCTACATCGTAAGCATCCGAGGGGTGTCGGGGAGGGTAAAAAACGAAATTTCCGGACGACGCCTTTGGAGAAACGGAGAAGCGGAGCGCCCGGCACAGCCAGATTCAATCACGATAATTCGCCGAAATGAAAGTTACCGAGGAATTTCATCCGGGGGTTGTGCTGCGCGCGCGCTCTTACGCGCGCTCCAAGGGTGCCAATCTAATAACATCAATTGACCCCGGACGCGGTGTCGGAGCGAATGCTCGATTTGCGGACGGCGGCGGCTCTCTCGCCTTTCCGCTCGGCCGAGCCATGATTTCATTTATCATTTCGATAAAGCCGATCGATAAATTTTCCCTGCCTAATGTTTCAATTACGCGGAAGTGAATCACGCCGCCGAGAGAGAGAGAGAGAGAGAAAAAATCATTTTTCAATTCGGCCCCCGGCGGCCGGCTAAATATTCGTGTTTGCATTAGACGAATTTATTGACTGGAATCGAAGCAGCGTGCCTCGGAGTTATCGGCGGCGGAGTGGCGAAAATTTATGAACTGCAATTTATTAACAAAGACTCGCGGCCGTATCGTTCGGCTCTCCTCGATACGCGATAAACTCGCCGAGCAGCATTTTGCGATTAAAGTTTATCTTATTAATTAGAACTAATTATTCAAAGAACAATGCAGCTGCTGAAAAAAGGGGGTTTCTAAATTCTAGCCTCGTTAATCATTGTGCGCAGCGAATGCTCTGATTTCGAGCGAAGCTATAATTATCTGGTATACTTTTTGCATACTTTATGACTTACGCGAGAGGCGGAGGAAGTTCTCGGGATAACGCGAGGAGATATAGCATAATTTTCATTCTGAAAGTTCGCTTCATTCAAGCGATTATGAAGAAGGAATCGGTTCGATTACGTCAATAAAAATACCGATCCATTTTGAAGCAGAGAAATCTTTTCGGAGCTCCGAGAGCACATCGACGAGCCGCGGATAAATTAGAGCCGAAAATTCGGTTCGCTCAAAGGATCGGGACTCGCAGGCCGACCTTGCGTCAGTCGGCGCTTGATACGCGATAAATCTCGGCTCTAACTCGCAGCCGTGCGTCTTATTCGGTACAGTTTCGCGTCTCGAAAATTCCCGGCGTCTCTCGCGCTTCTGCGCGCGAAATTTACGAGGGCGAAACAAAGCTGTGCGCGCACCGCACTGAATCACGTCGCTCTCCTCTCTCTCTCTCTCTCTCTTCTCTCTCTCGTTTTTTCGAGGCGGCCGCAAGCTCGTTTTGCATCTTGATCTCTCTCGGAGCGGCAGCGGGCGAAGCGACGACGGGCAAAGCGAGCGCGAGTTGATCGCGGTCCAAGTAAAATATCTTTTACTTTATCGCCGCCCGCTCCTGCCTCTGTCTTAGGGCTCCTCCGCTAATTTTCTCTCGGCTCTCTTTTTTTTTCTTTTTACTTTTTTCTTCTTCTTTTTTTTTTGGACTCTCGAGCCGCTTTCCCACGTATAATACGCGCTCGTTAACAAAGCTCCGGCTCTTTTGTTGTCCGCCAGCCGCGTGTCTTTGATGACTGATCGGTGTAGGAGTGCGAGGAAGGACTAGAACAGCCTTTCTGTCATTAGCTTTATTCACGCCTGTCCTGGGGGGATGGATGGCTGCCACGGCGATTAAGAGCTGCGAGTTTTTAAAAGGCGCTGCTGCGCGAAGAGAGAGAGAGAGAGAGAGGCGCTAATGAATGCATCGATGTCGGAAGTGCCTGTGTTTTTGGAAGTCAGCCCCGTGTGATTGATCTGAAAATAACCTTTTAAAGGGAGTTTTATGAATTTGTCGGCTAATTGAATTTTCGCTTGAATTGTCTTTCTTTTTTTTTTTTTTTTTTTTTTTGTACTTTCTACGCGAGGGAAGTAAATTATGACTGCTCCGTTGAAAGGCGAATCTGTGCCAAATATGATTACCTATTTTAATTAGAATTAAAAGGCGAATTTAAACTTTCTTAAGATATTACGAATCTATTTCAAGAATCGAGAGATATCGTATTCCGCGATTTTCGCTTAATCCACTTTAGGAACTGACTAAACTAATTCGAGATTTAATCGATAGAGCGTTCGCTTGGCCTGTAGATTTTGAGGAGCCGCTTACGTTATGCATGATACTTCAAAATAAATTGACAGAAGATTTTGGGAGCGCTTCGTCAGCTTCCAAATGCATAGTTTAATTAAAGCTATTATGCACTTACCACGATTTCGCCTAATCGTCTTAAAATTATAGCTTCTTTCCATTCGAATGTCATTAGTCTCGCTCCGTAATTAGATAAAAATGAGCTCATCGGGGCCCCGGATTTGATAAAGCCGAAAGTAATAATACGAATTGAATTGGCGCCTTAAAACCAATGAAACACTCGCACTCTCCTCTGATTAATAAAATCGGCGCTCTCTCCCGGCGAGGCTCCCCGAGGAATACACCGAAGTACTCTTAACGCTTTGCGCAGGGCGCTGTCCATTCAGGGATACATGTGCGCATAATGTGATTCTCCTGCTCGCATAAACGAAGCGTTTAAGTGTGCGACTCTCTCTCTCTCTCTCTCTCTCTCCCCGGTACCGGTCGGCGGCAGGGATTTGAAAGTTAATTTTCGGGGGAAGACCCGTCAGTCATCTCTCTCGCTCTCTCTCTCACCCCGGCTGGCTTTCGCTCTTTCTCACCCCAGAGGTATACGCAACGCCTATGCAGGCGCACCCTCTAGACCGTCGACATGTTGCTCGCATTGCCCGCGTGTGTGTGCGCGTGCGTGTGCATGCGGGGACACCGGCAGAGAGACGGAGAGAGAGGACGTGTTGTAGCGCGCTACGCATGGACGAATCGACCGAGTGCCAGATGGGTGACTGATGCGACCAGCAGAAACTCTACTATCCGTTATGCGTATGCATGTGCCTATATGTAAGACGGCCTTGTAGCAGGAAAGCAAAGTAGTACCGTATTTGCGCTACTTATTTGCCACGATCGCCTTTGCTTCGAAATCCCGGCGGAAAATTCCTTCTCCCCTCGCGGTCTAGTCGATTTTCACGTCTCGAGCATTCGTAGGAAAATTTTTGCAGTTCTTTTTTTTTTGTTTTTTTATCGCCGAGCAATTAATCACTCGTACGTAATGAAACGTCGAACCCCGCGGCTCCTCTGCGAAAGCGGAACAATCGCTCTCTCTCTCTCTCTCTTTCTCTCGACGAGACATTAGGCGCGCGTGCGCTCGAGAAAAGCTGAACAGAGCGCCGCGCTACTGCTAGCAGGGGCACACACCAGCTAAAAAAAGGCGTACCGAGGCATCCCCCTGCTCCGACACCTTTCGCGCTGCGCTACGAGGGCAGAGAGAGAGAGAGAGCGAGCGGATCGCTCTAGGTGCCCCTGGGGCGTACGCGAATAATGACGTAACAATGGCCGAAGGTTCCCTGCGAAAGCACAACGAGAGATTGTGGGGGGCCTCGGCGCTCTCGGGAGCCTCGGACGAGTGCGCGCCTATGGCGGCCTAATGCGATTACACCAGCAGCGCCCGACCGGCAGTTCGCGGCACCAAACAGCCACTGACAGTCATCCGCGGTAACGATGTTTTCAAAAACAATATCCACGTGTCGGAGGAGGAAGGGGGGCCCAAGGGCCGCGGTTTATTACGCTGCTGGTTGCTGATGCTTAGTTGTTGCGTGGCACTTGTCCCGCTGAAAAGAGAAGGCACCCTGTTGGTTCTTTTTTTTTTTTTTGTTTTCTGTTTTGCTTTCGGCTTTTTGAGGGCTGCCGAGCTCCGATGGCGCTGATAGCGGCGGTTCACTTGATTTTATTAGGCGCTCAGTGAGCTTCAAGTGTATCTCGATTAATTAGAGCTGAGAAGTTCAATGAGACGTGTAATGCAATTTTGGCGATGATTTTATTTGAATAATACTTGACTAATTTGTTTGATCTTCTTGATGATTATTTATAGGCAGCTTGCTAAAAGTAAAACTTTATCACATTTTTTTAAAAATATTTAAACTCGACGAAGCAGTAAAATCTTCAAATTGAAGCAAATTCTATTCCGTGCTATCCTAATATCTTTCTAACCAGCCTTTAAATCAAGAGGTTAAGAAAAGAAGCACTCGGCAATTTCCCCTAATTGAATGATAATTTTAAATAGAAAATCGTAACTCCGAGACTCGCAGAGGTAAAAAGTGCGCCGGAGAAAAACGGCTGGCGTTCTTTGCATCACTTAAAAATTAAAAGCCCGCCGAGCCATTACCTTCTCGTTATCATCTTTAATTCCTAAAGCGCGCGATATACATCTCCCGTAATCCGTTTCTTTCTCAGCGCGCCTCCTCGGGATTAATTAAATTCCCTCCTCCTAGGCGTTTGCACTTTATAACAAACGACACGCGCCGGTCTCTCTTTTTGCATTATGTAGGCCGCCGCGCGCCGCGCGGTGTGTAGTTTCGAGAGGCACTCGACTGCGGCGTTCTCAGGGAACGATCGCGGCTCCGGCCGCTTGGAAAATCTCTCTCCTTGGCTATATTGGGTATTTGGGAACGATTATTCACGAGCTTCGCGGCGCGTTGCTCGGGGTCTCCGATAGCCGAGCAGGTATATACACGCGTTGTTGTCAGGCCAGAAGGACCCGGGCGAGAGGCACTCGTTTCACGCCCTATCTAATCGCGCCGGGCTAGCGTACTTTATACATACATCGGGATAATCAAACAATCAGCGCGCCAGCCAAAGTACTTCCGGCCATTGTCGATGGGCCTCCTTAAGAGGGCCAAAATTATTATTGTCCTCTCTCTCTCTCTCTCTCTTGGTTTCCGATGCCTTAACAACTTTGGCGTCACCGCGAAAATGACGTTAACTATCGCCTATCGGCTATTTTTAGAAAAATAGAATTAACGGCCAGATTGGTGATTGAATTTCACCACATTTTTCGATAAAGGAGCCTTTACACTAATTTTTTTAATAAAGCAAAGTCCGTCTCGTTCTTTCGGTCGTGGCGAGAGAACGCGCTGCGTTCGGTCTTTGCTAGTTAATTTTAAACAGAGACGTTTAATCGATTTGGCTCCGGTGCCTTCGTAGCGTTCTAATAATATCAGCGCGGCCGCGAGCACGCAATAGAAGGATGAGAGGAGCCCGACGCCTGGCCCTTTTCACTTTCTAGCTAGCACGCGAAGTCAACCTTGGAAGATCCTCGCCTTATCTGGCACACTGACAGATCGCCGAAGTTCGCCCAATTCCGCGATCGGCTTTAACGGGCTCAATTTTAATAGATCCAACTTTCTAACCGAGAACTAACCTTCGGCTTAGTTTCGATAAATATTTCTGCACCCGCCGGCTGGTACTGCTTATCAACGCCCAACAGCCGACGCATCCGCTAGACGAAAGAGTTGGAGTCCTCCCGAGGGGCGGCAGAGTCGTCGCGCCCCGCACCTATTACAAACAACCGGCAAAAGTTGCGCATACCTTCGAGCGACGAACGTGTGCGCGCAGAGCTCCTTCTCGTTCGGGGACAAAGGAAAATGGTTTTGCGGCTCGCGTGACGAGGAAAGTCTGACGGTTAACGCACGACTCGCATGCCTCTCTATTTCGCCGCGGCGATGTAATTAGAAAAAGGGTTATATGCCCGAGCCTAAAAACGTCGGCTACCTTCGCCTCCGCGCCGAGAGGCTCGCGGAGGCTTTTATTGCTCGTGTCTCGTGCGCCGTCACGAGCGCGGGAAACACAACGCCGCGACGAGAGCGTTTATAGTAATGAAGCTCTTTTCGAATCGCTCCTCGGCGTCTCGGGCATGTATACGTATATATATTTTCCAACGGTGTACAACTCGCCGAGGTTAAGTGCTCGATGTTAATTAAAATATCGGATTCAATTCAATCCGATACGGGATTTCATAAACGGCGCGCGGCTAATCAATGCGAGCGAACAACAATGAACGACGAGGCAACCGTTCACAAAAGCTTATCTGGCACTCGCGTCCCATTGGCAGAAGCGTGAGAGATGCGGTTTCAAATGCGCGGTTTGATCTCGGGGCCCCCGATGCAACAATGGGATCGGCAGCGGTCGGAGGGGTTGCCGCGCAGACCTTGTAAAATGCACAATATCATCAAATTTCATTATAGATATAATGATGCTCGCCTTAATTCGGCCCTCTCCGCATTACGGAACCCTCGAGCGATCTCCCAGGGGGTCATCGCGGCTAGAGTTTCACTTTCCGAGCCCGGGGTTTTTATTCGTTTGCTCCCGGCGGCGCGGCGGGCCACGCGAGAGAGTCCAAAGAGAGAGAGAGAAAAAAAACCGCTGCCGCTATTATTTTCTCCGCCTTTGCCTTTTTTAATTAGCATTGCGTTCGTCAGTTTCGTGATGGTCGCCTTTGACTTACGACCTTTCGCACGCGCCAAGCCCCGTTTTTTAGCCGCCATAATTTTAATGAAAAGTTTTGGATATACGATATACTATAGTAAACCGACAGCGGCGCTCCTTGCGCACCAAGCGAGAATTTGGCAGGCCGCGGCGCGGCCGGCAGACTCGTATGAATAATCGCGTCGAAGGAATCTCGCATTCATGGTCAGCGGCCGGCGGGCTCCGATGGGGATATCGGGATCGCGGTGCGCGCGAGGCGCATGAATTTGTCACCGGTGGCCGGCCGCGGCGGCGTTTATACAGCCAATTTGTTTCGCTGCGGCCTACTGGACTAATACCGTAGCAGCCGGCGGCCGGCCAGCCGCCGCCGCCGTTCCCCGGCGAACTTTGAGGTCGCGCGAAAAAATGACCAGAGCGAGAGAGAGAGAGAGAGAACGCCGCCTCCCTCTAGGCCCTTTATCGAATTTATCAGCAGTCGTTAGCTGCACTCTATTGCATTACGCGACGGCGAAAGACGCGCGCGCGCGCCTGCACTTGACAGCTCTTGACGGCGTAATGATTGTGTTGACTTTCTTGAGAGATATTGTTTTATTGCGGCCCCGAGCGCTCTTTATGTAACGGCAAATTATTTTAATCGCTTTCTAAGCTTACAAGTAACCCGGGCACAGAGGCGGGGATCTTAGTCCTTGTTATTAAACATTATTCGAAGTAAAGCAGCTTAAGTTTAAAATATTGCCGTTAAACAAACGGAGCTTATTTAAAAATAAAAAAAAAAAGAAACTAAAATAGCCCTTGCGTTAAGAAGGTCGGTAAACAAAAGCGGATTCTCCCGGGCGCCGCTTCTTTGTAAAGTTTCGAAGCTGGGAGGGGCCGAGCGAGAAAATCTCCAGTCAGCTGCTTTCCTTTCGCGCAGATTCAGCTCTCGACGGGCGGAGCCGCCTGCGATCTGCGGGCGCAACCCCACGACGGCGGACAAAAAGAATAGAAAGGAAAAAAGTCCCTTGCCGCCGTTTAAATTGATTCAGCTCGGTTTTTCCGGCTCAGGTAGTAGCTGCTGCCGCCGCCGCTGCTGCTGCTGCTGCTCGATGCCTGGGTGTTTACACGCGCACGCATATACACAGCGAGTGCGCCGATGCTAAAGTTGGCGAGTACTCGTGCTTTTTCAACCAGAAACCCGCGGCGGGAACGTATATATACATCTCGGGGGGTCGCCACTCCGCGCAAACAGATCCGCGAGCCGTCCGTCCTTCTTCCCGCGGCTGCGGCGCGGGCCTTTCTTTATTGCCCGGCACTATCGGCAAAGATGTTTAACGTTCGAGGATAATATTTACTCGGGCGCGTGCAGCACCCGGGGAGTCTGGCCGCGGCTGCTGCTGCAGCTTCCCAACTTCCGACGGCGCGTGAAACCGGCGCATTACGCATTCGGCCGCGTGTTTAAGGGGGAGAGCTCGTTTTATATTTTAATCGCTCCGTTTCGTCGTTCCTATTGCGTCGGTTTTTCCATTCTCGTTAGGCCCTTCGCGAGCACTTCTCGCCTCTTGGCGTTTACGATGTCTTATACCGGCAATTCGGCCGAGAGCTACTTTACGTTGGAGCTTTGATATTTTTTTTTCTTTGTGTAAGCTTCCTACATTGTTTCGACATGAAGGATTGGCTAATTAATTGTGCTTAAGCACATTTTACGTTAAAGATACGTGAAATGTGCTAGTTCGATTAATTCCGCCTTACAAATTTATTTTGTAATCTGACTTATTTATGACAGGTATAAAATAATATAAGAAACTTTTATTGGTATTAAACTATAAATCAAAGTATTTTAAAATGCTTATAAGCGCTAATTTTTAGATGAAAATCGTTAAGCTAAAACTCGTAAAGCATTGCACCGTTTAAAAATTAAAATGTTTGCTTTTCCAACTCGTAAATATTGCGTAAAATAAATCATTATCCTCGATACTTTTATTAAAGTAAATGGTTCAGCTGTCCGCAACTCGGCCTGCACCTGCATATATATATATTTTATTTAAATAAGTTGCACAAATAGACCGCCGGCTCTAGCGCACTCTCGTTTCATCGGCCTCAAAATAACAGACATCAGCGTTTGACGCGCGCATCTTTTTTTTTCGACGCCCCGACCAGGTGGGGTCGCGGACAACCTGTCGAAGTAGTGACATCATCCTACGCCTCCTAGGAACACACAAACACCGCACACACACACACATATGCGAAAGGAGAGCGAGGAGTGCAAGTAGAGGGTCGTCGAGAGCTCGAGGTGCGCGCCTGTGCCTAGCTTACCGAGGGACAATTACCCGGCGTGACTTGCAAGACACACCCCATAGAGTTCCTTCTCCCTTTAGCCTTTCCCCGCGCTGCTTTCTCTCCTATAAATATATTCGCCTCGTGCTTCCATAATACGCCAGGGCTTTTATTGTACCCGCGTATATTTTTTTTTTCGTTGTTAAATTTTTCCGCGCGCTACTCCGTTTTCCACTTATCATTCCGAGAGCGCTGCTCGATGTTCCGGTCAATAGTTCGAAAGAGCTCGATATGACGGGGCGCTTATCGATTTTTCGCGCGGGAAACTCGATCGGTGCTCCTCTCCTTTATTTTTCCGCGCTCATGACGATGGAAAAATATTTTCTCCGCCGATGTGAATGGGCCTGGGTTTTGAGTTGCGTTTTTGAATTGCTTTGCGAGAAAACCAAAGCGTGCATTAATGCGCGGTGATTTTTCAGCGCTCGAACCGTCTTTGCGGAAAGACGGAAGAAAGCCTTTGCGCGCGGTGACGACTACATCTCTCGGAAAGCCCGTATTTTAAGAAAACACCGTGCGTGTGTAATTTTAATCAAAGCAATTTGTTCGCAGATTACCGACCAAATATATCCTCGGAGGCTTCTAAAAAAAGTCCAATCTCTTAAGAATAACGACTGCCGAGAAATGCACTCGAGCCGCGATCGCTTGGCTCGCGAACTTTAAAACATTTACAAGGCAAGGAGCTCGGAGAGCCTCGCGCGGCAGTCGCGCTAAACGATACAATTAATAATTTGTCCCGCCGGCAATCAATATTTCGATCTCTCGCGAGCGTTTTCCGAGCGGAGCGGTGCAGCCTCGGAAACGAGGCGAACGACGCATTAAAAAAAAAAAAAGAAAGGGAGGAAGGAGGGGGGGAGGGGGGAAGAGAGAGAGAGAGAGAGAAAGAGAAGGCACGCGAGATACTTCGCGCGTGGATCGAGAAACGAGCTATCGTAAAGTTTATCGCCGAATAGAGCCTCGGAGTCCGAGGCTGTCAGGGATTGTCGAAATAGCAGATCTTTATGTCACTTTTATAGCCGAGTAAACTCGCTTCCACGCTGCCGCGTGCATTACGAGCGCGCCGTGCCTTCTCTCTTCCTTTTTTTCCTCTCTCTCTCTCTCGGTCATTCTGTCCCCCGAGTTTTACTCCTTCGCTCCTCTCTCTCTCTCTCTCTCTCTCTCTCTCTCTCTCTCGGAGCAAGATGCTTTCCTTTTTTCTCCTCCTTTTTTCCTCGTAAGCGCGCCGAGCATCTGCCGGCGAGGTATTTCGAAAATTTCGTCGGCCCTATACACTCTCCGCTTTTCCGGCCCCGCGGGGACGACAAACACATGGCGCCCAAATGCTTCGCGGGAGAAAGACTTTTACCACGCGGGGGGCCCACGTGCTCCAGAATTCTTGGCCTCTCCACCTCGTGGAGCCACCCGATTTTCTGGCCCGTGGATCGTGTTTACCCGTACTTCCTCTCGTCGGTCCGATTTCAAAAAGCTTCTCGAAATTCACTCGATACCGGAGAGTGCTTTGCGAGGTTGGGCAAGGAGTTTTGCTTATGGCTCGAAATTATCGGCTAACCATGGAGAGGGACTGACCGAGCGGAAACGAGTTTGATTTTTCTGAAAGTCGTAATTTTTCGAACGCCGACTTACGAAAGACACAAGGCGATCGATAACATTCTATCGAGCGAACGTATATATATGTATATATCCGCGAGTACGCACAATCAGCCTCGGAAATAAAAGAAAAAGCTTTTAATGACTACAGCTTTCGTAGATAAAGAGATAGGCGCGGGTAGATGTTTCGATAAAACCCGACAAATACCCTCGTATGCAAAGCGCCGAGGAGAAAACTAGAGCCGCTCGTCAAACCAGATCGTTAGCGAGAAGCCCCCAAGTGCGCTGGTTCTCGCTCCATTTTTCGGGAGGCCGCCGCGCTCAAACGCGCGCCAATTGCTTTCGGGGCCGAGGCGCGGAAAGGCTTAAAGAGCCAGGCCGGACAATTCAAAGGCGGGAAATGAGCCTCTCGCGTACATACGAGTCGGGGAAACCCGATTAGAGGTAACGCGATTCGTCGTAAACGGGATTAGCGGCTGCGGCGGCGGCGGCGGCGTTTCGGGCGGGAAAGTTAATTAGGCTCGTTTTGCCCATTCGTCTCGAGCGATTGCGCTTAAGGAATGCGCGTATGTATATGCGCGCGCGAGCGCTCGTTTGTCGGATTTTACGGCCTCGCGCGCTTTGCACGAATGCGGCATACAACGTTGCGATGGTATAATATACCGGGGCCGGATTATTTAGTGCATTTTATCCGCTCGATTAAGTTTTACTTTAATTCCGCCTTTGGAGAAATAACCCGCGAGAGCCGCTCGCGGGAGCTCGGAGGATTATTCGAGGAATTGTAAATTATTTGCGCATGCGTCACGCGCGGCTCGAAGCTCGCGTTCGCGGTGCTTCGAAAGTGACGAATGCTGTGTGTCTCTGCGGCGAGAATATTGTTTAGCCGGGCTTTTAACGTTTTATCGTAATGCTTTAATGGAAGCGAAAGATATTTTGCGGGAAAAAAATTTAAATTATGATTTGATAACGTGCCTATTAGGGATACGGACTAATTATAATTGCTTTTTGTAATAAAAGTAATGCGAATACGATTCTGGGATGATGAAAAAAAATTACGCTTTTCGCAATAAATATTTATGTTGCGCGGTTATTATAAATCCATTACAGCACACACATTGTGCGTTAGCGATAGAGAAAAAAAAAACGGTCTAAAGCAGTGGCAATAATTTCCGAGCCGCTGCTTTTTATATGAATTTTCCCTCGGCGCAATCAAAGGCGACTCTCCGCGCGCCGTACAAAAGGTTCGCGGCCTATCAAACGGTGAACTATGCGCGGAAACACGCGGAATTACGCGAGCCAAAGAAGCGAGAGCGCTTGAGTTCGTTACGATAATCGTTCTGGCAGGTGGTCGGGGGGGCTTTCATTAAAATCTCGTTAAGCGATGCGCCTCTCTATATAAACGCCTCTTCTGCAATGACGCGCCGTGGACTATATAACTGTAACGTCTCTCTTAATTCCGCGCGGCGGCGGCAGCGGCGGCGCGCGTTCACCCCCTTTTTAACGGTTCGACTCGCCGCCGCCGCCGTCGCCGCGGCAGAAATGTGACAGTAAAGTCCATTCTTCGGCTAATTACCGGCCGATGAATTTGTCGATCGCCGAGCGAGTACATAAGTAACGAGTTTCGCTCGTCGTCTTTAACTGCTCTTTGTAAGGGGCACTTGCTTCCATCAATTGCTTCTTTCGCAATAAACTTAACCTTAAGATCGGCTCTTCGCTCTCCTTTTAACGAAGATTATCTGTCGGCTGTAAAAAAACGCGGTAAAAAAAAAGTGCTTTGGAATTCTAATCCCCTCTCGTATATTGCCGTCCGAGCAGCTCTCTATTTCTTTCGATAAAATTTGTTTAACAAGGTGGGGCAACAACTAAAAAAAAAAAAAAAAAAATTTAGCGCGTTTTATGGCATCGGCGAAATAATGTCCCTCGTAAAACAGGCGTCTCTTTAACTGGAAGCAGAGTTTTGACAAAAGTCAAAGAAACTTTAGTCCACAATAAATCGCGCGAGCGCCCGAGGACACTCGTCATAAAAGTTCCGGATCTCCCGCGATGCTACAAAGTGCGACTCGACGCGTGATTACGTCGAGCTCTGAAAAAAAGCCTGGAATTTCAAACTCCCTCCTTCTCTCTTTCCTCCTCTCTCTCTCTCTCTCTCTCTCTCATGCTAATGCGACAAATCAATTTGAGTTTACAGCGCGCTGTAAACGTTTACAAGACGGACAGGTGTATGAGGGATTTCGTGCACGTGCCACTCGTAAACGGCCAGGGCCCTCCTTCTCTTTTATATATAACCCGAGCTCTGCTCGCTCCTGCTACCCACTGGCGTATATGCGTCGCTCTCTGCCACCGCTGACTTCCGCGAGGAATGCGGTTTTTTTCATTGCCCACCTTTTTAATAAGCGCCCGTCGGTTTGTTTTGCCTCTGCGGCTTATACACACATTTTTACTCTCTTCTCTCGCGGTGAATTATACGACTTTTCGCCTTTCCTAATTGATAGCGTATCTCGGGGACAGAAATAAAAAAATAAAAAAATAAAATAGAGCTGTTTTTTCCGTCCTCTCTGCGTCGTCGTCGATGAGGCGCGCCGCCGCCACCGACGACGACGACGACGACGGTGAATCACTCGCTCGGAATCGAAGCGTCGCCGGCCGCAATAATTTTCCGGCGGGGGATTAGGAGGCCGATGACGCGTTGTTTAAGGAGCGACGCCAAAGTGCCGAAGTCGATGACGTCGACGAGCGCGCGGCTCTCGACTGGCGCGACACACGTTGCACCGCGCCGTTTATAATCAGGGGGGGAGGTTTGAACTTTTTTCTCTGTTCTTTTCGACAAATAAATTTTTTACAACGAGAGCGCGCTCTATCGTCGCTGGCGCTATTGTGGCGTTTGCTCGCGGATTAGCAGCTGTTGCAACCGTATTTACGGCGAGGATCTCTATGTCGCGAGCACGAGCGCGCCGCCGAAGATAAGGAATATTGCGCAAGAGTTCGCGGAGCTGACGCTGCGCTCTTGCAGTAGCGGGGAAGAGGCAGCCCAAATTGCGTTTGCGCGGAAGGCGATGCCTAATTTGGTGCGGGCTTTGGGAAGCTTTCAAATAAGATAATTATTGGTTATTTTTAACTTTTGTTAGTTATAAATTTTATACCTTTCGCCTTTAGCATACTTTTTAACAAATTCTTGGCATTTAATCTTTAATTTAAAGATATCTGGAAAGGGTTACTCCTTGAGTTGGGAGTCATGCAAACAGGAACTCAAACATCCTGCCGTAAAAGAGATAAAAAATGGGTAAATAAGTCGCGCCGCGGCTCTTTCGCGGTAGGAAGTTTCGTATACACAGAAAACACGCGCAATAATAATAGAAAAAAGACACGCGAAGCTGGAAAATCTTGAATTTTACGCGCTTCTATCATCCTTTACTCGGCTATTTATAGCTACATTCACCGAATAGGCACATTAGGCTATAAACATTATGTAAATTCGTGTAGCGCTCGGCGGCGTTAATTGATTTTCGATATCGATCTCCCACGAGCGGTGCATAAAAACCCGATGACATCAGTGATTTAAGATTATGGAAAAGCACGATAGTTATTGCATCGAATTATGGACTTTGCGCGTAATTGTAATCGTTAGAAAAAAAGGGAAGATTGCAAGCGCGTGCTGTCGGTAAAAAAAAAACAAAACAATTTCTTCGAGAATAGACTCGATGACAGTTTAATTCGAAGAGAAAAAAATCCAAACGCGTATATTCGCGCTTAATAAAGTTTACATAAATTATTCTTTGTGTTCGAGAGATCGGGAAAAAAATGTTTTAAAATAGAGTTGATTGAATCAGCACTAAAATTTAAGTGCACCATCTATAAAATTTATCTCCGTTCATTGAAACTTGAGAAATACTTACCGCGGACAGAATGAATTATTTCCCCGCAGGAAAACGTATAGCCAGAGGTAACGAAGCGGTAATAAGAAAATAGTATGTTGCGTTATAAAAGTATTAAGTGTCAATGAGCAACGGTTCGTTAGGCCTAGAAAAGTCGTGCAGGGTTCGCTCTCGGAGAAGGAAATAAAAAGGGAGGAAGAGAGAGAGAGAGAGCGAAGCCCACATGCACGAGAGCGCTTATACACACAGAGGAGAAAAAAAAGGAACAGAGCTTTTTCGAAGCAGCTGCAAAGTCGCGCGCGGAAGGTCGAAAAAAGGAAGGGAGCGAGATAGAAAAAGAGAGTAGCACAAAGAAGGGAGAAGAGGCAAAAGTCGCTCGGCACTCGTCAGGAACGTAAGCAAGAGAGAGCAAAGGCTCTCTCTCTCTCTCCTTCCCCGGTATATATCGCGTCTCGCCATGCGTGCTGAAAAAGGCCCTGAAATCACCTCGAGAGATTCGCTACCCTCATTAAACAAACAAGCCGCGCGCGCGCACAAGCCAAATGCACGCGAGAATCGCATCGAGCAATATAACGCGGGGCCGGGGGAAAAGCGCGTCGCTCGCGCTCCTTTTGCATAATGCGCTTTAATACGCGCGGCGGCTGGAAAACTTGCCGATGCCGCCGCTTAATGCTTCGCGCTGATTAGCTTTGCGGAAGGAGGCTCCCCGAGAGAAGATTCACGCCTTAACGACGAGTCTCGCCTTGATTTTTGCCTCCTCTCTCTCGGGTGCGTAGCTGCGCCGAGTTTATTTCCGTTTAACGGCCGCGCCGGCAATGATATTTTTTCAATCGAAAAACGTTCGGAAAATCCGGTAAAACGAAAGTTTAATGCACGCCGCTAGGCGATACGAGCCCGAAGAGCACAGCGAGGCCGCGGTCAGCTGACGGTGGTAAAAAGCGGCAAGCATATAAGCGTAATCGATTTAAGTATGCATAAAATTCGCCGCCGCGCGCAAAAAGCCCGGCCATCACGACAAATTAGAAAGGGCCTCCCCCTCGCGGCCGTTAAGCAGTTTCTTTCGCTCCTTTCGGCGCGCTGCCCGTAGGCGGGAAAAAGCGCGCGCGGGTTAGGGCGACTTCCGCGTGCGCCTCTCTCTCTCTCTCGCGTGCGTATATACGTATATATACGCGAGCACGTCACATTAGGCTCGTTTTCCACGAGCGCCTTTACACGCACGGTAATTACAATAATAACAGGCTCCCGTGTTCGCCCTCTCTTCTCTCTCTCTCTCTCTCTCTCTCTCTCGGGCGGCTTCTTCCGAGACGGTTTCTGAAATTGATTTAACATATTCATTAGACTATGCAAATGCGCCCGACTGCGATGCGTGTGCGTATATGCATGAGCGTACTTGGGATTTCGAATGCTCTCTGTCCGCCTTGCGTGGGAGTCGCGCGGCGCGGGTGTATACGTATCTCGAGTGTTCAATTGGCCTCCGTATCTGAAATGCTCCCGCTTGAAAAGTAATAAATGCTTTCATGTTGCCTGCATGCGAAATCAATCGGCATTCCCATTCGGCCCGTTTATTATGTGCAATGAGAGGAGAGCACTGCATTTTCGGCGGAGAAAATATGCTCCCTTTATTCTTGGATTCTATAAATAATGCAGACGTCTATATGCAGTTAGACGGCGTAATTCTCTTAGCGACGCATCGTCTAACGTACACGAGAATCGCCGATGCCGACGGCGCATCCTTTGCGTGCGAGCACAAAGCCCCGCGGCCGAAAGCTGCCTATTTCCAAATAAACGCCAGTTGTCACTAGTGTGCGTTAAAAAATGCATTTCCGAATTGCGGGGTGGAAAACGTGGCGGGCGCGCGCGCGACGAGGCCGACGACGACCCCGAGCCCGGCCGGAAGTGAGCTGTTACGGTTCGATAGAAACGCAAACAACGCAGGAAAAAACGGGAAGAGAGCGAGGCGGTAGGGAGGAAAAAGCTGAAAGAGAGAGAGAGAGAGAGAGGAGCGTGGCGAGCGCAATGCCTCGCCGTGTCACTCGCGGCGCAAGAAAACCAACTAGTCGGAACGACGCGAAGCAGGGTGTAACCCTTTGGCTTGTGGACTTCGAGGGTGGGAGGTCATTATTTTTTGTTTAGCTTGGGAACCGTGTTTAAGCTGAACTTTAAGCCCGAAATTAAGCATTTACAAGACTAAACGCGTAATTGCTATCCATTAAAAGGGCATTTTTTTAATTTTGGGAGCAGTGTTTTTTTGTGAATCCACAATTTATTTAAAGCAAGCCATTTTGCGATATGGTAATGGAATGCAGCATGCAAATGCTAGGATATACCTTACAATTTTCGTATCGAAATCTTTTGAGGCGAGAGCGGCAGTCGAGCCTCCCGATATGGGCGAACTCTCGTTCGACTAAGCGGCGCGTATATATCGAGAGCGTCGTCTGCGAATTACACGTACTTGCGTAACTCACGCGAGCTTCGTGCTCTGACACGATTTTAAATTGAACGACATCGCCGTATCGACGTGAGACGAATTCGTATAAATAAACGGCTGCGCCTCGCGTGGGAGGCACTCGAACCGTAACAGCGTTATATCGACGTCGGAGAGATTCAACGGGTGTACCTTCATTATCAATCGGTTTCTCTTCCGCGGCCGATCTCGAGAGCCTAGTTAAGATTCTATTTTTTTTTTCTTTAATCGCCGGGTGAGATTGCGGTAACTATTAATTAAGGGGGTGATTAAATCGAAGTATTTCGTAATATCGGCAAGTGCGGCGAAAATTCATAAGCACGCCGGAGAGGATCAATAAAATGTAGGCCTTCCCCGCTCTTGCGTTTACGCGCGCAATCTCGAGAAATAGTGTGATCAAGAGAAGTTTATCTCTAATTAAATTAACAGCGAGTATGTAAGCAACGTTAAGTGCCTCTTCAGCCGAGGCGAAGTTATAGCATTTTTTTTTTGTTGCAAGCCGTCTGTCTGCGCCGGCGGTAAGTAGGCGAATGCGCGTGCTGTGCGTAACGTCTGAGAAACTCCAGTTATCCGAGAGTTTCAATTCCTGCGTATCTACTGTTGTAGCTTTTATAGACGCGCGTTTCCGGAAGTGCGTCGAATAACGTTACCGCAGCGGATCGTAGAGCCGTTCACCGTATACAGAAAACGCCTCGCCGAGGCGGAGGAGAAAAATTCGGCTCCCATTATTAATAGTGTGAAAGTTAAAAGTTAATGCGTAGCCCGAAGTTATTTTCTCTGCGTGCGAGGAAGTAATAATCGGGTAGCATGCGAGTGCATTTACTCAGACGTATGAACTTATAGCCGCTCTTCTTTTTGTAGCTTCTGAAAAGGCGTGTATACGCGTGTGTGTGTGTGTGCGCGCGCGCCGCGCGGGGAGAGAGATGGTCATTGGTTGCGCCGATGGTTAGTGGCGTGTCAGCCATTACCGCTTTTAATTAGATTTTCACACGCGCGGCGGCGGCTGCGGGGGCTCCCTTTTCTGCGCTCACGCACCTCTCGGCCGTGCTCGGTCATTCTTTCCCAGAGCGCTTGTCATTTTTCTTATTCCGCCAAGTCTTCTTCCAAGCGAGAAGATATTAATTATTGGTATTGTAATATTTTATTCTCCGCCGCGCCGCCAGATATAATTTCCGCCTCGAAAAGTGAGAATCTCGGAAGAGGCTTCTCCCAGTTGTCGAGCAGATGTTACAAAGTAAGAATCAGGGCAGAGAGGCCAGAGGAAAAAAATTTTATTTAATAAGCGCCCATTCAAAATCATTTAAGCCGGGCCTCTCTCGCCACAGGCCGCCGCGCCATTCTCTCCCACCGACTTCGCAAAGAGGCTAAGCAGCGATTCCTGCCCCCAATATATCCGAAGCCTCCAGGTGCTTGAACTCGGGGATTTTTCGAGAAAGAGAGCGTCGCCGCGTCGCTATAACGCAGAGCTCCGACGCCGAGAGTCGAGAGAGCGGCGGTGGCCTCGCTTTTGCAGCCTTCAGACGCGACGTTCAATAACCGGAAGCGCCATCACTCGACACATCCGCCCAACCGTCTGCGTGCGCTGCCACTGCTGCTGCCGCCGTTGCGCGTCCCCTAATATTCCGTCTCGCTCATTGGCGCGCGCTCTCGTTTTAACACATGTGACGCGAGCAAGCAGAGCGGAGCAACTGATGATGCTGGGCCCCGAGGAGTGGAAGCGTCAATGACACGCGGTCACTGGGTTATTCGGATTCTTCCGTTCGAGCGACTCTCGGAGGACCCGAGGAGAGTGCAGCTTTGGATGTTTCATTGGGAGCTGACTCGAATCTAATTCGAAGCCGATTGCCGAATCGCTTTTCGTAGACTGATGTTTTTCTTTATCGGAGCGCTGTTTTGGTACTTGCGAACCAATTTACGGTGAGTCGGCATTCTGCGTTATCTCGGCATTAGTAAATAATCGGGTTCCGATAAATGTATATACATTATATCGATCGATGCGCAACACCTTTGATTTCGGCTCGTCACTCGATCGATGCGAGAGATTGACACTCGGCAGTATATCCGAAATAAAAATATTTATCACTCTCCGGCCGAAAATAATAAAAGGCCTTTACGCGCTTCAGAAATTCATTTTACAAAGTACACGTATCCAGGCCCGAATAAGAACTATCGTAAAACGAGTAGGCTCGGGGGGGAATGAAAACGAAATCTGCAGCTCCGCGCGCGAGCGAAGCACCGGGAGCGGCGCGGCTCGTCTCTCCTCCAAGATGAAAGCACGAAATCGCGAGATAACGCGCTCGGCCCGTTAAAGCTTTTGATGCCCTGCCTCCCCGCCCGTTGGTACATAAACGACGCGAGCACGCACGCACGCACGCACTCCGGCCGGCCTACCGGCCAAAGGGCAAGAGTAGCGCGCGATCGGCGCGCGGAACATAACGCTCCGCCTCGCGGAAACGGACTCGTCCGATACCTGTTGGGGGCCGGATTTTACGGCCGACGCGATTTTAAGGCTCGCGAGCATCGTAAAGCCGCTCTCCGTTATTTGACTCCTCGGCAGTGCAGGAGCAGCAGCGGCAGCGGCGTTATCTCGAAATCGTCACCGGTCAGCTTTCCGCCGTCGCGCCCTGCGAGATTTCTCCATGTGGAGCAGAGAATCAATTTCCTATATACCGGGAGGCAAGGCGACGCGCTCGGATCTTATCTGCCGTCGTTGTCGCTCTCCTTGTTTTTTTTTTTTTCAACTCTTCGGCGAGGAATTTTCGCGCGCGGAAACGCCTTATCGAGCGGCGAGGTGCGTCGCCGGGAAGTGCGAATCGTTACCTTGTAGCCGGGCAGATTATCGCGCCGACGATCTCGCGCCGAGATAAGAGGCGCCGCGCTCGTTGATATTGTTTTAATATTATCTTATTTGCCGGGGGCTAAGATTCGCTAGGCTCCGAAATCGTTCCTGGAACTCTCACGTGCGTCTTTGAGGCAACGCTTTGCTACTAAAACTTTGGGAGCTTTATAGTGGCATAAATTGCGCTGTTCTTTGCGGATCGTTTGTAGTAAACGTGGTCGCGGGTCGAGGTTTTTTTTTTGCTCCGCGCACGATGGTACCGGGAAATACGGAATAATTTGTTTAATTGTAAGGAAGAAAGGAAATAACTCGAAACGATTTGATAACGCAATAATAATGCCAAACTTTACTCGGCTTAATGACGAAAATGAACTCGCTATCCGATGAATTTCGCTCTAATTGGGGCATAAAATTTACTCGAAACGCGCAAGCAGCAGCAACGGCAGCAGCAGCCTTTTCCACTTGGCGAGATTTAAAGTCTGATAAAAATTACTTTACTGTACTCTCGCATATAACGCCGCTCGCACACAAACCGGGGCCACTTAAATCTCAAATCCCGAGTATATCTCGCTAAATGGGATTGCGACGTAACTGTACTTTCCTTCGTTCGCGTAAAATTGTAAACGCACCGGATTCGCCATACGTACTCCTCTACCCTTCATTTAATTAGGTCCGCGCGCGCGACAAAATCATAAACATAATCGTCGCGTGACAATTATTTCGCGAGAGATGCCCCCGTTAGTCCCGGGGACTAGCATAAAATTGCGCTTTCGTATATATATACCATTACCATTGAGAAAATCAGATTCGCTAAAAACGAACGTAAAACGTATAAAAAAAAAGGAGGCAGTGGCCCAGTTTTATCTCCTTAGGAATGTCCAGTAATTAAGATACGCCGCGCTCAAAGGAACGACGTGCTCTCGCAGGTTTTTATGATCGCTGTTTACACGCTATTCGCGATGGCTTTCTGATTAATTTTAATAACTGCGAAGAAGCCACATCAATCTTATCTCGCGGTTATGAGTTTTAACCTCGCGCTGATATTTTAATTTCAGCAACTGCCCGTATCGGCCACCGGCTAGTATTATTCTCTCTCGTAAAACTTTATCGGCTCTTTCGGCCGTACACTTTGATATTGCACAAATAATCCGCGGGAATACACTTTGTACCGAGAAGAGAGAGAGAGTCAGTCTGAAAAATCCAAGGGATCGCTCGCCGGTCAACGGGAGGATAATATTAGCGCCACGTGCGAGACGCTGCGTGTTCGGAATGACAGACGGGACGCGCGGCTTCGCAATCGCTTCCCTCTTGTTTTTTCCGCTCCCACCTTCCTCCTTCGCCGCTTTTAACAGCCTCGGTGCATCTATCGATTTTTCCAGATGCCTCGGTGCGCTTTCTTCGTCCGTTCGTCGGCCGGCTCGGAGAATTAATCGACCGTCTCTCTGGCGGTGAGGCGCAAAGCGCGCGTGAAGCAGTTAATTTGAACGCTCTCGAGTTTCGCGCGGCGATGCGATTCCGTGTTTTGGGTTTCATCTGGTACACGAGCGTCATCGTTAATCATCGCCGCCGACGCTCCGCGCGCCGCGAACGACGAAAATAGTCGGTACCGAGAGCGGCCGTAAGAGCGGGGGACTTAAGTCGGTAATAATACGTGACCATTCATTCAAAAGGCGGCGACGAGGTAACTCGTGTGCAAATGAGAACGAAAGAGAAGAGGGAATGAGCAGCGCCGACGCGAGAAAAATGAGGAAGACTCGGCTCGAATGTCGCTAAGAGTCGTCGTCGCGGTGAGAAAGAAGAGGCGCATTTACATTCACTTAAGAGATCTTCCCTCTTTTGTCGGCAAGGTGTTCCCTCGGCGCTCGGCGACAAAGGATTTCGTTTAATTTCGGTATTTTAACAACCGCTGTTACGCGCATGCGTATTGTGTGCAACGGTTCAAAAGTATGAAAGAGAGCCTTTCGCGATTTCTGCAGAGACGCGTTCCTCGAACTCGAGAGCGCGAAACAGAGACGGAGGGATCGCTCTGCTTTGGCGCACTCAATTATATGTGTTATTATTAGCAAGCGATGCCCAGTCCATTTCCATACCTCATTACGCGGCCGGCGTTGATAAGGAAGAACACAGAGAGAGCGGCTGCGGCTGCGCGCGCGAGAAAGAGAGAGAGAGAGAGAGATCAACTCCATGCGCGCGAATGTCAGCCGATATCTCGAGACATGGCGTACTCGCTAATTACGACGTATTCGCGAGATATCTCTCGCCCGTAATAACAGACGTTCGCGCGGCTCGGAAAATCTCGCGGCACACAGAGCGAGAGAGAGAGAGAGAGAATCATCTCTCGCTCTTTCCCTGACGTCAGCGCTCAATCGCCTCTCGCGCACAGTCGTCTAGACAATTAACTTAAAAAAGGGGGGGAAGCAGCGATCTTTTTGCCAAGGCGCGCTGCGTGATTAACTTTTCTTCTCGGAAAAACGCCGGCTTTTTGCACGCTCCCCCCCCTCCCGCGCTCCTCGTTCCTCGGGAGAAATCTAGGGAATTTATTCAGCTCGCGGAATCGCCGCTGACGCTGACAGCTTAATTGACTGCTGCTGCCAACTTCCAATTGGACTGGCCTTTTTTCTTTTTTTTTTTTTAATTAAAACTCTATTACCGGGTGTTCTTTAATTAATGCGTTACTGGGCGGCGAAACATTTTTACGACTGACTAGAGCTATTTTCCTCCGTTGAAAAAAACGTGCTAGCTTTCTTCGCTCCGAGTAAAAGGTAATACAGATACGAGAATACGTAAATTTTCCACGTATATCACGAATGAGTAAGCCCGAAGATTTGAAGCGCGAGAAAAATTTCCATGTACATGGAAATTTTTCTCATCGGTAACATAACCGTCTATTTAACGCCTGGAAAAAATTTCGCGCGCTCGCATACGTAATTATCGGAGAGCTTCTCCTTTACGATAACGCCGCGCGCATCGAGCCTCGCCCCCGAAAATTGTTTATCGCCGCAAGTCTCTCCCCTCGAGTCGAGAGAGAAAAGGGAAAGGCAAACGACTGTCACGCGAAAATTTTGCGAGGGCTTATATGCATAGGAGCGAAAAGTGGTATATTTTTTATCACACGTGGGACGTCGGCGCAAACATATTCCCATATCGCGGCTGATGGGGGCACACGACTAAGCTTTCATAACAATTTGCATCGAGGCCGCGGCTTTTGCCCATTAAATATGAATGCCCCGACGAGAGCGAGAGCGCGCCCTTCGCGCTCGGCGTCGAGAGAGAGAGAGAGAGAGAAAAAAGAATGCGTGTGTGTGCAAGAGTGCCATTTCGCGAGAGCGGGGATTCCCCGCGAGGATTCCGCCAACGTGATCCTCGATCAAGTCCCGAGCCCCGCCAAAGCCTTTTCGAGGGGGATGCCTTGGAATTTTCAATAAGCTCTCGCGAGTGATTTCGGTCCTAGGAGTTTTTGGATTTTTTGTTTTTACGCGGGTTCGTCGAAAATGCAAATATGGGCCTTTTTTAATTAGAGGCTTTTTAAACGACGTTGAAAGGCGAAAGAGCTATTGGGTGCAAATAAAGACCTATTAAGGTCCTAGAATCGGGGAGGAAAAAAGAAACCCATACTTAAATCGGATCTGCTCGTGCTTTCGAATCGACTCGGGCGAGAGTTACATAAAGTGTGCCGTGGCTCGTCTCCTAACGATTCCGTCAACGTCGCAGTCCTTAACTAGGCAGCTGTTTCTGACCTCCCTCTCCCTCCTCTCTCTCTGTCTCGGTGACTGTTGTTTTAACGACTGGCGTTTCTATCCTTATTTTTATTCTCCTTCCTCTCTCTCTCGTCAGCGGGCCGGTACACGTGTGTGAGTGTGTCTCTCTCGGCGGGCGAGCGTCCGATCCTCTCTCGCCTCTCTCTCTCTCTCTCTCGCATATAACGACCGAACCTTCCACGAAGGCCTCGATTATTTTTTCGCTAATGAAACCACACGGCGCTGGGGCGTCACTATCCGCTAATGCGATTGCAGTTCACGATAAGATGTTGCCTCTCTCGGCAATCGTTAGCGTCGTTTTACCGCGCGCGAGCCTTCTCTCTCTCTCTCTCTCTCTCTCTCTCTCTCACTCGCTCTTTCTCTTTCTCCCTCTCGCTCGCTCTGCTTCTGTATAATGGCCTAACACTCCGTGTTGTACGCGTCGCTGCAAACGTGTGTGCAGCGTCGTCTCTCTCTCTCTCTCTCTGGAAGGCTGTGTGTGCCGTACGCAGCGCGAAGCACTTATTAAAAGGTCGACCGGCTATTATTATAAAGCTGCGTTGCCGAACAAAAAAAGAGCAAGCCGACGCGTGCGCGCCGCTTTATCGAAAAATCAGATATCATTCAATTTTCGGGCCTATCTGATCCATTTAGCGTATACCGAAGACCAAAAAATAAACAGCGGTTCCTCAAAAATAAAAGTGTACACCGGCGAACAATATTCGAAAAGCAGCGTGCGGCTCTCGCGAATATGTCATCGGATACGCGATGATGCTTCTCTCTCTCCCAGGCCAGGGGGCTTAATGGACACTCTTGGCGCGGAGTGTGTGGAGCCGTCGGGCGCATCTTATCCCCTCGGGGAGAGAGAGAGAGAGAGAGAGAGAGAGAACGAGACGGTGGAGGAGCGAGTCAACACGGGAAACCAATTAGCCGGAGAACGGCGCGCCACCGTGCCAGTCCAGATATGAGTCCTCCGGCCCCGAGTCTTATCGTCAGCGGCAAAAACCTCACCTATAGCCGGGCCTGCATTTCGTTATTATACGCGCCCGTGTATCTGCCCGTCGTCGCCGACCTGGCGCGAGGAGGCACGCGCGATATCTCCACGCATGTTGCCTCTTTTTCCTATCTACCTCTCTCTCTCTCTCTCTCTTTCTCTCCCTGTCTCACTGCCGCGAGAGCCAGTTCGCCGAATCGAACGCGGTAATAATCGTTTATTCATAACGCCCTGATAATGCGAGGATAGGTGGCCCTCTACCCTGGTAATGAGGGATTTTGCATACAAGTCCGAGGGCTCGAGTTGTGCGCGCCGATTAAAAAAAAAAAAAAGAAAAGCGCGCCAGTCATAATTAGCTTTCAAGCTCATAATTATTTCCGCTTTAATTGGCCCTCGATAGCGCCTAAAAGCAGCCCCTCCTCGGCGGCGGAGGCGAGTACAATTTGGATTCGCTCAACATTTTACGTCCTCCTCGACATTGTTATCGGGCGCCTGCCGAAATTGCGCAACGATACTTATATTAGAAGTGGCAAGCCGCGGCCCTTAGCCAACGCGCTCCGACGTTAACTCTCGCCGCTATATTTATGCATGCGCGCACAGGTGATAGCGGCGCGGAGCGGAGAGAGAGAGAGAGAGAGAGAGAGAGAGAGGAGGCCTAATGCGGGTGGCGGCGCGCGGTGCAGCTCTCCGATAGGTTCCTCCTTTTTCTCAGATAGGCGCGTTATCGCGTCACGTGTGAAAGCCTCCCGACGAGCCTCTCCTGCGCCGAGGCTCTATCGTGCAGACGCATTCCTGGCAAAGATATTTCCACGGGCAACGAGCGTAACGGGCGCCTTGTTTTCGAGCGCGAATAGCTGCGAGGCGTTATATTGAATTCGAATCGGTGCGCGAGCGCAGGGAGAGAGGCGCCTCGATTGGGAATCGGCGCGCCGATGAAAATGCATGAGAATGGCGTATAGAAATTCCCCTCGAATTTGTTTCTGAATTTCTTCGGCGATTATGTGTGCACTCGCCGATGAATATTGTACTCGGGGGCCATAAATCTGCGCGCACCGGGCAAAGAGAAAGATTAGGAGTCTAATTTATCGGACGGGCAAATTAACAACGCATCCAGGGCACAAGAAGTCGGGAGAAAGAGAGAGAGAGAGAGAGAGAGAGAGAGCCGCAGGGAGAAATTAAGATGGAAAGTGCGTGTACGAAAAAGAGGGGCAAAAAGGTAGTGCGCGCGAGGAGTAGGAGGAGAGAAGGGAGAGCGAGACGAGACGCGGGGTGATTAGGGAGGAATGTTGATTAGATCCATCAGCTGGCCCGAGCGCCGAACCCTCCTCGCCTCTCTCTCTCTCTCTCTCTCTCTCTCTCTCTCTCTCTCTCTCTCTCTCTCTGTGTCTCTCGAGATCAAGACCCTTCGTTCTTCTGGTGTTCTCGGCTACTCGAAAAACCTTCTCAGGCCTCTGACCTTCGAGTCTTCTCTCGACCTACTCTCGCCCGGGCCGACGCAGCGAGAGAGCCTCGCTTTCTCCCCGGAATTTTTCATCTTTTCGAAAGCTTTAGATTCTTCGCCGTGAAAACAGAAACCGAGAGGATGTCTCATTAGTCCGAAATTAACTTTTCGGCCGAGTCTCCTTTTTTTTGAAGTCTGAAAAGCGCGATAATATTCTTTTTTTTAAAAACAGCGTCGGCCCGACGGAAGCCAAAGAGCATTTCTGTTGTTGTTTTTTTTTTCGGGGCTAAAAAAAATAGAAGAATCACCCATAAAATCAAGAAGAATGAGCGCGGACGGAAAACAGCACATTCGATGCCGCGAGCAATAGTTCATTTTTTGCGCTGCACTGGACGTTCGCCGACAACAAAATAAAAAAGCAAAAAAAAAAACGCGAATGAAAAACAACGGTCTGGCCCGGGGAAAAACGTGCGAAAAGTGCCGGAAATACAGCAAGAGTCGCGGGGGGAGAGAGACAGAGAGAGCACGAATTCGGGTAGACAGAGAGGGAGAGAGAGAGCGTTAAGGTCGTATATAGTGCGGCGTTGACTGTCAATACGTAATTGCCCTGGCATTTATCACTCGCGGTATGCTTTTGTCCTCTGCTTTCGTTCAATGGCGGGCTAATAACGGCTCGCGAGCCACGCCGCACGCACACATTTCGGCAGGCGGTAGTAGCATCTCGCGCCGCGTCGAATCTTTCGGAAAATGCGCGATTCGCATTCTCCAAATTGATCGTTTATAATTCCGGCGGACCGCCAGAGAGAGAAAGAGAGAGAGAGAGAGAGAGAGTGAGAGCCTCCCCTTTCCACCCTTTGATTTATGTCTTGATTCTAACAGGTCTCGTTTCCGCAACCGGAATTCGACGCGTCATTTGTTTTTGTTTATCAGGATTTTTATTCCCGCTAATCTGCCGTTTTATGCATTTTTTGCAAATTACTTATAGCCGTCGAAGTGATGTATTAATACCTTGATTTGATAATCACTGATTAACCGTGTTTATAAGATACAAGTGTTGATTTTTTGCCCCAACTAACATAATTTATTTAAATCCTTACATTTTACTCGTAATAAATTATACTGAATTCTAATGGCTAATTGCGAGGGTAAAGCAAGGGCTATTGGCATCGAATTTTGACAAATTATTTAAATTTTGATTTTATCGACAGTAAACAACAGTTAATCTTGATTTTACACTTATCGTTCCGCCCTCCATTTCCGAAGAGTTTGCATTCCAAATGTGATTCAGCGGTAAGGTTACGCACTCGACCCTCTCGTAAAAACCTTTTTATTTACTTTACACTCGGATGCTTTGCATTTCTGCCCCCACCTCGCTAAGGTAGTTTCGGATTTTTTTATGCCTCTAAACATGAAACTTTTCGGCTTCGGCGTAAATCGGTCCAAGGCTAGAATTCCTTCTCCGTTTCGAGAAGCCTATAATTATGTTTTCATTCGGAAACGATTAAAGCGAATGAATAAGCGCGGCAAAAAGGTATACCGAAGAAAATGACAAGATCTTGTATCGGAGGTAAATTGATATGTATTTATTATTAATTTTCTGGGATATATACGCGGCGCAGAAAAAAGTGCGCGCGGCACGGGTCAAAAAATTACTTATCAAGTTTTAATTCGATACGCCGACTAATCTAGTTTTCCGAATGATCGATCACTTCAACAAATATGCATTTCGATCAAAATTATCGGCTCTCCCGTTCCAGGCACGTAAATAAATTACTCCCGCCGCGGAAGAAGTCATAACGAGCGAGCCGCCTGCTTGCGCGCCTTTTTTTTTTCTTTTTCTATCTTGGCGCGCAAAATGATGAATGGCGCGAAGTAATATACGCGCATTAACGTCGAATCAAAACGGAGTCAACAATTAAATGCTAGGCGCTGCAGATATCGTTGTCATCGCGTTGTAATAATTGCCGACGACGGCGCTGTTATTTATTACGGTCTCGGGAGGTTCAGGTTTTCGAACCGGAGCCGTATACTGCCACACTCGAGAGAGTCGATCCGCCGTGGAAAAAGGAACGACCGGGAGAGAGAGAGAGAGAGAGAGAGAGAGAGAGAGCGTGAATGAATCGAATGCAGTGAATTCAGCGACATTGCGCCGAGTAAATGTTAATGTAATTGTGGTAGGCTGACATAACGGTAAGATATAATCCGTCAAGCGGAGGCTGCTGCTGTCTTTGCAATAAATATGTCTATGCCGCTGGCTCGCTGTTAGAGACCGAGCCGAGAAATTCAAGGCCGTGCCTTTCCCCATTCCGGCCTTTCTTCTATTCTCGTTCGTTACTTGCGCTGTATTCTCATCTTTAAAAATAGGTCTTAAGAAGGCTCGATCTCTCGCAATCGTTTCTCGCGCGGAGCGAGCAGCACCTTTGTTTCTCGCTGAAAAGCAAAAAAAAAACAAAAAAAAAAAAAAATTCCAAACAGGTATAACGGAGAGCGCGTGCAACAAAAATAACCTGCTCACCGACGTCGACTGCGCGGCGGCGTTTATCTATCAACGTCTCTCGTCATTTCCATTACTTTCTCGGCTAAAAAGTCGGGTATCTCCTCGGCTCTCTTTTTCGTCCTCTCGTGTCCTTGTCTCCTCTCTCGGGGCTTATCTGCCGGGAGATACGCCTTCCTCCTAGTCGGGCAACAAAACAAGGCGCGAGCAAAAGGAAAGCCGCGCGCGAAGGGAAGAAAAAGGAAACGGGGAGAGTCGCGCCGATAGGAAAACGCAAAGGCCCGTCCGTTCCTCTGCCGAGCGTGTTTACAATGTAATTACCTCGCGCCGATTCCTCGGCTCCTTTTCGCGCGAGTCACGCGTCCCTCTCTCTCTCTCTTTGCGAGCGCATATACACCCATCGAGCAAAGAGAGAGAGGAGAGAGAGAGAGAGCCGGCAAGGCCGAGAGAGTCGGCGAGCCAATAAATTAATTGCGGAGATTTACGTATCTCAGCCGTAAACCAGTCAGCGACGCGCTAATGTCCGGCCGCTAATTACGTAATTATATGGCATTATGTTACGAGACGCAGCCGCTTCATAAATACGACTCGCGAATATGCGTGTGTACTCGCAAAGCGTACAACGACGAGTCTCTCCCAGCGGCTAGACTTTCCGGGGCCCTCGATTTATGCGACGAGCTCTCCCGAGTGTATTTTTGTCCTGTTTACGATTTTCATTTTGCGCTTTGAGGTGCCCGGCCATTTGTGCACACCGTGTATTTTTACAAGCGGAGCGACCGAGTCCTCTCTCTCTCTCCAAGATAAATACCTACGACTCCGGGTGCTTCGGCTTCGATTTTTTTTGCTCCCTTGGATATTTCGCTTAATTTAATAAAGACGTAGGCTCGATATAACATTGTAAGCCGTGGAAGCCAACACACCGAGAGATAAGATCTCGAGAAAGCGTATCGATATATATATATATTTATTAATGAACTCTTCGCCGCGAACAAAATAATAGTCGGCAGCGTTGCAGTTTCTCCTCTCGCGCACAGTGTGTATCATTCGCTTGTCTTCAATTTTTGCCTCGTCATACCACGCGAGGATCGTGTCTTTTTTTGCCTCGATCCCTCTCATTTGGTTACGGCTCTCGCGTTCTCGTTCGACGATTTTTGCATCCGCCGCGACTCGCTGTCTCTCTCTTTCTCTCCTTCTCTATTCATCTCCGCGTCGTTTTCTACGAGAGCCTCGACGGGTCTCTCCCGCAGCAGCTAACGCTTCTCGCGATCACGAGAGCAAGAGAGGCAGAGAGGCTGGTTTATAATTTATTGTTCTCCTTGGCTGATGACAGCGGGCGTGCGCCACGTTCTCCGCTTCTCTTTATCTCCTTTTTCGTTACGTGCCCATTGAACCTCTCTCTCTCTCTCTTGATTGGTCTAAAAACGAACGATAGAGACCCGGACCCGTTTGAACTCTTCGACTCCGCGATGTATACTCTATATATATTACGAATCCGGCGAAACTTTGACGCTGAAAGTGAATCTTTTATCGTGGAGTGGCTCGAAGTATATCGAACCGCGCTCTTTCTTTTCGGTTTTAATTACCGAGGTATCGAAACGAGTTCTCTGGATTTTCGCGATGAGCGACATGGAATTTTTCGGGGACGACTTCTCGCTCTTTTAAAGCCGCCGTGGTATGCAGCCTTTAAAGGCGAGAAAGAGAGAGAGAGAGAGAAAAAAAAAGAGAATCAGCCCGCGCTGGACTTTTAGAGGGGAAAGTGAAACACGAGATGCGGACACTGATTTGTTTAAGGAGCAAGCCAGACATCCGCTTTGTCAAATTGCGTTTGCTGCGCGACGACGCACATTGACCGAGCAATTTGGCATTATGATAATTTTCGAGCCTGTCACATTTTCGTCACTTAGCTGAATATATAAAAAGCCGTTGATAATCTCCAATTAGCCCCGCACGCCCGATGCATTTGAGAAGCTCCGCTAAATTCTTGCGGCAATTTTTTCGCAATCAAGCGGCCGGCCGCAGCTGTTCTTTTTTTCTTCTCTCCGCACTCGAATTCCTATCCGACACGAGAGCAGCACCTCTCCCGAGTAAAAAAAAAAAAAAAAAATAAAAAACAACGCACCGAGTCAGGCCTCGTTTAGAAGGAAGTGACGTCAGAGGCCGGCCGTAAACAGGGCAGCCCGCGTGGGACACCTAAACTGGCCAGTCGAGGTCTGCAGCCGGCAGCCGCCGCCGCCGCCGCGCTCTCCGGAGAAAATCTCCAAGGCGGTGCGCGCGCGCGAGCGGCAATCGCACGCCGCCCGACAGGAGAGGAAGCCGCGCGCCGCGATGCATTATTGATGCGCGCGACTGCGCCGCCGTTACGTATATCCTAGGAGATACCGGCTGCGGATTCCGAGCCGACGAGAGAGGCAAAAAAAGAGAGGAGAACCATCGCCCATTTGTTTTTCCGCGGCTCCGCGCTTGAGAACGCATTAAGGGCGTCGCCGCTGTTCCGAAGCCGACAGTCTCGCGACCAGCGAGAAGAAAGCTTGTCGAGGTTTTTCCCCCGAATCGCGCGGGATATCCATCGGTTTCCCGCGTTAAACTTTGCGCGAATCCTTCGACTAGCGAGAGCCTGTGACCTATAACAGCGCCGTTCGAGACAAGCATCTCGGCGCTTAGAAAGCTATGATTAAGAAATTAAGATTACTCCGCGAGATATCGTATTATCGCGCTGCGCCGGAGCTCCAGACGCAGAGAGAGAGAGAGAGAGAGAGAGACTATATAGAGGGGAAAAAAAGCGTGTAGCGGGAGGAGTCATGAGCCTCTTTAACGAATCTCTAATCTCAATCGCGTAACGATTTCAAGTGGATAGGCGAGAATGAGACGAAACAATTGCCCCCTGACAAGTTCTCATGACAGCGTGTGGGAGTCGCTGTCAGTCATTGTTGTCCGACGCTCACGCGCGCGCTCCAAAGTCGTCGTCGTCCTCTCTTTCGTGCCTCTTTCGCCGAGATCCGGCGCGGCAGTGTGAGTGCGCGCGTGCACGTCGCTCTCTCGGCAGCTGAGAATTAGTTCCTTCGGCGGAGAGAGCTGCTATCGACTCTCGACGGTTCAGAGGTCGCGCGCACGCACCTTCCTTATCGGCGAGCGAGCCTCAGCTGCGCGATTCTCGCTCTGCCCCCTGGTATATCGCGCGCTTCTTCTCCGCTGGCGGAGTCTTTTTTAATTGCTGCTGGAGCTTATCGCTCTCTCTCTCTCTCTCTCCGCGGAGACGGAGAAAATTGAATGTTGCCGCTGTGATTTATAATTATACTTTTTTTTGTCTGTTTCAGCTGGCCCTGATATAATACCACATATTCCTCTCCTTATCCCGATATCGCGTCGTGCTTACATGACAAGACGTTGTTTCGAGCTTTCGGTCTTTCCGAATGTAATTAATGAATGATGGATTTTTTAATTCGCAGAGGCCGCCCTCTTCGTCACTATCGTACTCTGGACCAGGAGGTAACGATGATGCGCGCAGCCCTGGAAGCGGGGGTACGCCCGGACCCTTCAGTCAGCAGCCACCTTCAATCAGTATGGACTCCAACGATCCTGGTGAGTCTAGATTTTTGTTACAAAAGAATCATTACCGATTTTGCATTACTGACGAACAAGAAGTAGTATCTTAAGTATAGAACGCGATTTTTCAACGCTTTATCGTTTCGATGGTGCAATGCAATATCAAATAGTCAAAGTGACTACAACATTTACGGAGCCCCTATGGATCAGAAAACCGCGCGAAGAATCGAAAGATAAAAAGCGATTGTTATTCAAAGAAAGAAAGAGAGAGAGAGAAAGCTAAGGAGATCAATCGAGATTTTTTTTTTGCTCCGATGCACACGCCGCGACAGGCAATTTTTTACACTCTCTCATTTAAGCGATGATTGCAAGAACATATTCGGGCCAATGCTCTCAATAAAAGATACACACAGAGAGCCGAGGCCTCGGAGTGGGGGGAAGAGGAATTTAAAAATCGATGGCCTTGGCCAGATCGATGGAAGAGAAAGAGAGAGACAGAGAAGCGGAGAGTGTGCGTACGTGTCGAGCCGGCTCGCTAATGACAATATCACGCGACGATCGAGTTGATGACGATCAAGATGCGGGGTGGGACCGGGAGCGCGGACTTTAACACACCCTTCAAATTTAACGCGCTCACGAATACACGCGCACACTTGTACACTCCCGGCCGAGCAGACGAGAGGCGCGCGCGGCCAGCGCCTCTGTCGTGCCTAATGAGCGAACTGTCCCACATTGGCGTAGAGAGAGAAAAAAATCTTGCTCCGAGCTCCCGTTAAACGCGTGCGACCTTTGTACTTTTTGGGGGATTGTTATACGGCTTCCGGAATTTAGCAAAATTACCTACGAACTCGGGCTTTTTGTTAACTTGAAAATCGAAGCATATTTTTGCACCTCTCGAGGGAAGGCGTAAAAAAAATTGTTTAAACGACGTACGGAGCGGATGAAAAGAGTGACGTGGCGGGAGAGAGAGAGAGAGAAAAAGAGAGGGCCGAAATGGAAGCGCGTCAATGAGTATAGCAGTGGACGAGCTGGCAGTCAGTCACCGGAGGGAATACAAGTTCACGACACCAACCCATAAAGATTCATTAAGGTCCGCCGTCTATATTCGCTGCGTCGTGCCAACATTATAAAAGCGTTGGACGTTGCGAGCAGTGCGCTCTGTCTTTTCCCTCTCCCCCGACTGCACGCACACACATACACACACACGCATAAATACACCAACGGGCAAAATGCCTGATCAATAACAATCAGGGTTCACGCGCTGCCCGCCGCGATGCGCGAGACAAATGAGCTTGATGCTCTTTCGCCTACAAAATCATTTGCATTATTGAAGATTCTTATATAAATTATTGCTGTCCCTCTTCATTGCGGGAAGCGCTGGTTAATTATTTCCTTAATTTGTCGGCGAATCGAATTATCGAAAGTTTAATTGGAGTATAACGCGAAGTCGCCGCTTAAATATTCGGAGCGTAATTCGGTTAAAAATTGTCGTTCATAAATCCCGTTATTTTAAGAGGGGAACTGAAATTTTGCAATATTTAATTGTAATCGTTTGCACTGACAATTGTCCTTATCAAGTTTAATTTGTAAATTGCGCGCGCCCGGGGAAGGGAAATAAACTATTAAAAGTATTAAAATATTAATGAAATTATTCGTATTCTGAACCACCTTCGATGATCAATACCAAATGGAATAATAAACGGAGCTCGTTTCTTTCGCGAAGTAATAAAAATTCAGTTTTCGTGCATTTATTCATCCAACACAGCCACAAAAATTGCTCCCTCTCATTTATTAACCGCTGCCGTACGAATCGCTTTCAATTACACCGACCCGAAATCTAATTTTTTCAAAGCTCGATAATTTCCCGCCATTAAACAGCCCAAAATCGAAGCATTTCCAGCGCGATCGCGATAAGCGTCGTGCATCATCGGCATCACAGCTGGTCGGAGAAAAAGCCTGGTATCGTCGCCTGGAAAATCGCTGCCGGGCATCGATTCGAAAAAGAGCGGGCGCCGCCGCCGCCGCCAAGCAGCCCGGCATGCTATCCTCTCGTCAATTCTCAATTACGGCGCGCTGTTATTTGTATTTTAAACGACGTCGACGCGTCCCGCGAGGTTCGCCTCTCCTCTCCTCTCCTGCCGCTGCTCTACTCGTGCACCTGCGTCGTCGCCCGGCTCGTGTGCCGTGCGTCAACGCGTCGTCGTCGTCATCGCAGGTTGCTTACCCCGATGTCGGCCGATGCTATCTGCCCGCCGCCGCTGTCACTCGCCAACGAGCCATTTGCCGCTCGTTTCATTAGGCTCTCGCGCCTTCCTTCTTTTTTTTTTACTTCTCTCTCTTTTTTTTTACTTATTTCGCCCTTTATTTCCTCCTGTTTTACTTTCTTGCATTGTGGAGGCTTTTTGTTTCGACTTCGCTGTCGACGGGTTCGGAATGCGAAGCGTTGGGCTTTTGAACGGACCGTCTAGCCTTAACCTCCGAATCGAACAAATAAACTTTGCTTCGCATCTTTTTCGATAAAAACTATCACGAAACCATCATCCGTCTCCCCCAACGCATTTCCGACCTAATTCCATACGATTTTCCCGCGACGGCGAGCAGGTGCCGCCGCCGCGACGGAAATTTATTGGGCGGACCTGAGAAAACGGCCGTGTTGTTTCACGCCGAGTGCGCCCCCGCGATTATACGATTACACCGGGAGATATATCCGAGGGCCAGGAGCAGATTTTAATTACGGCCCTTTTTCCGTGCCCCCCCGCGCGCGCCCGCGCGGAGTAAGGTATCGAGCGGAATTTCGATTAAGGAATATTTTATGAGCACCGATCATTGGCTGATACAGGTCGCCTTCCCTCTATGTAATTACGTCCTTTGTTTGAGCAAATTGTTTGTTTAACGCGACACGCGCTGGGAATTAATTAATAGCCCGCGCGTATATAGAGATAAATGCCGCCGAGTAACCTTGTTCTTTATTCAAACATCGAGGGCAGATATATCCGAGTTTTTTTTTTTTTTTTTAAGTAGACTCCCGCTTCGAGGCGCATCAAATTTTAAGAATGACATTCGCCGAAGTGGCTTTTTCGCCTTCCTCTCTCTCTCGGGCATCAAAAATTAAAGATCTTTCAAGCGACATTAACAGATTAGCCGGCATCATAAGAATTAAATAAAGATAACGTACAAGACGTTACCGCTCAAGTGCCATAAAAAGGCCGTTTCTTACGGCCATACAAGAACTTCTTTCCACATTGATTGCGATCGCTTTCCAAAGCGTCGTAAAACTTTCATACCCGCTCGGCTCCGCTCTCGCTTCGCCGCTGAAATGACGCGCCGTAGCCGCAGCATCCGCGCGATCATTGAAATATAAAATCGCGCGCCAGCCGAGAGACGGGGAGAGGGCTCCTCAAACATTCAAAAGCCCGTATAGCGCGAGAGTATCCCCTGGAAAAAAGCCGCCCTTAAGTGCCCCATCTCATTGCCGGGGGCAATTCGTCGGGGCGAGTTGCCGTTCCTTTTTTTTTTTTATCGGGCATAAGGAAAGGCCGTTCCTCGAGTTTTATTATCCTCCCGGCCTCGGCGATATCTCTCCTCTCCCGCCTTCTGACAACTATCAAGCGCGGAAAGCAAAGATTCGCGGGGGAGAGGAGTGTCTATTCGCGGTCAAATCCGAGTCTTTTCTGCTTTTTTTTTATGCGCAGCTCTGCCTCGATAAAAGAGATAGAAGTAACGAGGCTGGATCCCGTGTTTCCAGCGGAGCCGCGGTATCGGCATGGTTATCGGTCGTCTTTTCTCTCTCGCTTCTGCGACCGGCAACGATCCCGAGGCATAATGAGGCCTTCATGTCGCGAACCCACTGGCACCTTGTACCGGCCGCTTGCGCCTCTTTTTTCGGCGCCTTCATCTGCCGCCGCGGTCTTCTCTTTATTGCCAATTTAGAAAAGCAGAAATTCTCCTCGCCCCGCTTAGGGACGCGAATGTTTGCGACGAACTCGCGCGGCTTATCGGGCCATCTTTATCTTCTACACGGGGTGGAGAAAATCCGCGCGCCTCCGCTTCTTTCGGCCTAACCGGCGGAGGCGATATCCGACTCGAGTCTTCTTTCTCCCGACGCATTTTTTTCCGCGCGAGCTTTCTTTCTCTCTCTGGTCGTTCTTTTCCTATTTCACGGAGAAGGAGAGTCACGCTATTATTAACTTATCGGTTTCGCGCGGGAGGTTCAACGAACCTCTCTCTCTCTCTCGGATTTGCGTAATGCAACTTTTTTTTTAGCCGCCAAGTTTTTTGCGTCGATCTTCGCATGTCATTGGCTTCTTCGTTCACGGGGGTGTTTCGCATGATGTACGATGAACTCGCGTCGAATCTTTGTGCGAGAGCGTCGCCGATATAGAGCTCTTTTGTTGCGATTGTCTCTCTTTTACGATTGACAACTCGCCGCGCTTGATTTACGGCGTTGAAAAAAAAACGTACACTTTTATCTAGCGAGCGATTAATTAAATTGGCAGCGTCAGTGCTGTCGTCTAATTGCTCGTCTAATCGGAGAAAATTTTGCGCGCCGCAACTGCTCGCGCGAAATCAGAGCGAATTAACGAATGGCCGATATTATTAGGGCTATTAAGATTAAATTTTTAAAACTCCCCGATCATTCTAGTCTCGTAACTTCGATTGATTATCCGGACTCTTGCGGGACGAGACATTGAAGTTAATTGACGTGTTAATGGATAATAAATTTGTATCGCTGTCATGTTGACGGGCAGGCTGGATCGACTGGCGGTCGATAACTGCTGAGAGCACTGGAAATCTCATTAATATTAACTGTTTACTATGCCTTCTAATCTGAGCCGCCTATTTTTTCGCCCGCACCTCTCTCTCTCTCTCTTCTTCTTCTCCTCTAGTCCCGTTCATCGCTTGCCTGCAGTCATATAACGACTTCCGCCACTTCATTGATAATTCCCGATTCTCAATAGCATGCGCAGTTTCATTGTCGAATGATTTCGTGGAAGCGCGCTCCCGCGTTATTAATTGCGCTCCGATAATTTTCCGCCGTTATCGGGGCGCGCGCGCGCGCGCGCACTTGCCGATATTCGCTCGGCGCAAAAGTATGTGTATTAACGCGGACGGCGTTCTTTCCGAAAAATTTTGCGCGCCGCTAAATCTCGGGTGCAAACGAGCGAATTAAGGGAAAAATCAATTATCGAAACCTGCGGGGCGGGGGGCATGAATTATTGACGCAATTATGTGCGCTATTGCGAAATCTAGTTCAGGCTATCGTTAGGGACATTATCGACAGTATCATCGGGGCTATGGCTATATCATTGCGCCTGTGCGATTTAATTGCAATCCTAATCGGGTTGCATATAGATCGGCACGATTAACGAGCGAGCTGCGCGTGCGCTTGATTAAATCCGTCGACTTGATTGTTGGAGAGAACATTCTGCGAGCGCGCGGTCTGTGTGCACCGCGGACTTTTTCAAAAATTTCGCGCCAAGCCCATATTGGTTTCGATTGCAATTTTACTAATTGCCCGGGCAGCGTTTCGGTCGATTAATAAATAAAATTGATCGGCACTAAAAATTTAGAAACGGCACGCATCATTTTATGAAATTGTATATCAGTGCATTTTTTTAGCGAGCTATCAATCCGCTGCTCCGCGCGCTGTATCTTGAATGAATGCGCGAGAGCCGCAAACAGTTCGATCGAAATAAAAAATGCTCCATTTAAATCGAGTCGCGCATTCGGCAACGCAGCATTCCTCGGCCTCTTTTTTTGCTCCCCCCGCCGTCTGAGAGGCGCATGCACATAATTATAAACGTGCGAAGCAGCACGTCGTTGATCTTTCGCCTTCACACGAGCGGAGAGAGCCGCGGCGCACTCGTCGTTTTTTCGCGGCTCCTCTCACCCCGACACCCGATGCCCCTTCATCGAATGACGCTTACGCCTTGTCCGATCCGCCGTGAGCTTTACAGCCGCCTCTTTCTTCTTTCTTCGCGAGATCTGTCTGTCTGTGGGTGTGCGATGTGTGTGTGTGTGTGTGTGTATGCGCTTCATTGATATAAGTGCTGATATCGGAGTGTTCAGTCCCTCTCTGTCGATCCCTCTGTCTTGTTCTTGGCGCGCGAGGCTGACCCTTGACCGAGCCTGTCACTCCGCGCTCTTTCTCTCTTCGTACGCAAGAACACGACCGAGCGAGAGAAAGAGAGGGAGATGAGAGAGAGAGTGTTATAATGAGTAATGTCTCTGTCCCTCGGACGTTCGACGAGCGCGCACCGACGGGAGAGATGCATTCAGAGAAAGGAGGCCTCGATAAAAATGAAGAGAGAAGTCGTGTTCTAAGAAGGAGGGAAAAAATTCAGGCTTAGAGCGAGAGATGCAGTCGTCGAGTGCGCTGCCGCTGACGCAAGAGAGAAATGATATAGGTACGGCGGAGAGCGATACTTTGGAAAATTTAGTTCGTCAATGGAAATATTTGTCTAGAAACTTTGTGCTCGAATGGTGTTTTGTTAGCCTCGCTTTTTCGCGTGAATTACGATTCTGCGCGCTCCCAGAGCAGCGAATTTCAGTACTAAGGAAACAAATCGAAACTTTGATAAATTTATGTTGTACAAAGACAGCGGCACTCGTAATTATAACGGACGTTATTAAATAGAATAACTCTAATAGATCCGACAACGAAATTTAAGCAAGCGCCTTATCTATTTCGATAATGACCATCGATAAAAAAAAACATTCAGCGGCCAAAAAGCAGCGAGGAAAAGATTGATGGATGTAGATAGGCGGATAAACACAGAACGAGAGCAAGGAGGGAGAGGCCAGCAGGGAAGCGAGGGGGAAGGAAGGAGGAAGCACCGCACGTTGGGTCTTATGGACTAGACTCATCGCATGCAGTAAATTTCCCTCGGTTAAGGCTTCGACTGTGCAGCGCGCCGATCACGCGATTCGGATTCCTGCTCGAGGTGAACCGTGAACCTGACCGAGAGCCCAGCCAGAAGGAAGCCAGATGGAAAATAGTATAACGCGGGGAGAGAGAGAGAGAGAGAAAGAGAGAGGGGCCAGCTTACGAACGCACGCATATCTGAGCAAAAATCGAGAATTAGAGGAGAAAAATTGAGCGAGAGGCGTGCATACGCGGGAAAACGATTTCTTACGATTTATTATTTATTCACCTATTTATCCATTATTTATCCGGCGCTGAATCGTCCCGTCACGCGAGCAGATATATATACATAAACCGATGCATTCAGCTCGTCCAGAGTCGCTTCGAAACTTGGACGCTCTCCGCGGCTAAACGTCGCTACATCTTTCGGCGCATCGTTCTTCATTTCACGTCCAATTCTCGACACTAAAAAAACTGATCGATAATTTAATAAATCGCGCTCTCCGTCGACGCACCCGATCCTATAATCCCTCTCGAAATGAGAACCGCTGATCGACAGCTGCTTAAGGCGGCAAAACAAGCCGAACGTCAATTTGGGCTCTCGGAGAGAGTCTCCTCGTAGTTCGCGTGCGCGAGCATCGAGAAGATCGTTTACGCTCTTCCTTTTCTTTTTCCCTCGGTTTTGCGCCCCCTTGCTTCTGGGCTCGGCCATATGCACAAATATAGTCTGGGCCGCCGCCGCGGCCTTTGATTGTCTTCTCGGAAACACTGGGATTTTTCTCGGCCGCCGCCGCGGCCCGAGCCGAGCTCCGGCGCGTAAGTAGACAAATAGAGAATTACCGCGAAGCCTGCGCTCTACGCTGATCTCGGAATAATAAAGTACGCCGCGTACGATATCCAAGCACCGAGAGAGAGAGAGAGAGAGGCATCAGCTGTCGTTATTTCAGGGCTCCCGCGTGGCGCTTCTGTAAGGTTGTAAAGTTTCGGATACGCTCTTTTTTTTTGTTCTAAAATTGAGCTTGAATATTCTCTAATGCATTTTCGGGCAAAGTTAATCGGCGCCGACTCGAAAACATACATTAATGCTCGTTTCATTATCCCCGGGGCTCATGAATGTCGGAGTTTCAGGGAATTAAGTTAAAGAAGGAATTTCTACGTCAAATCTCGCAACATTATTCAAATCGTTCACGGCTCGCTCGGTTTCTCACTCTCTCTCTCTCTCGCTCTCATTTCTTCCCGCATCCGCGACGAATTATGTCGTTCCATCTCCCGGAATCTCCCGCGGCTGCAGTCGGGCCGGGGGGGAGGCCCAAAGAACAACCCCTTTTCGCGTGAGCGCAAAACTCACCGAGGGGTTGGATGTTCCTCTCCAGTGGATCGAGCCTATCTATCCTGCCATCTTCTCCGCATTCCTTGGGGTATTACTCGCTCTCGTCTCGGAGTTTCTGCCGCTGCTTTTCCGCTTTCTCCGACTCGCTTCCGAAGATTTCCGTGGCTCTCCTATATTTCATTTCCATAAAACACGTCGGCTCGGCTCTATTTTTAGCCTGGCGATTCTATTAACGTGTCAAAGATTCTCTCGCGTCAGGTGTGCAGGGAGTGGCGGCCAAAATTTTAATCCAATATTTGCCGAAAACATTTATTTTTGCTGCACAGAGGAAGCGACCGAAATTCCGAAAAATTCACACTTATATACTTTTGACTCTGAAACGCAGAAGGAAACGAAGTTTATGCTGGGAGGAGTTACTTGGGCGAAATTACGTAAGAAAAATGAGATATAGAGTGAGAGAATCCAGAGAAAGGGATGGCGGAGGAGAGTGGAACGCAAAATCCCGTTGCGCCAGCGGGAACGGAGCAAACCCATTACGGATTCATCCTGCACCATTAGCTAATTCTTCCCTCGCAGCAGCAGTGCAGAGTCTGCGCTCCTCGCGAAAGCAAAGTCTCGAAACGCCCCGACGTCTTCTTCTTGCTCTTATTCTCCTCTCCTCTTACTATACGCTTTTGCCAGGAAGCGAGAGAGAGAGAGAGAGGAATCTTCTTCCCGAAGAGCTTAGGGCGCGCCTCTTACAGAAGGCCTATTTTCTGGGAGAGTTGCTTCGCCGAGTACACTCGGTGATTTTAGTCGTGCAAGGAACTTTTCCCCCGGTGTGCCGCGCCGCTGCGCTTCTCTGCGGATGCCAATTTTCGCTCTTACGATTTTCCCCGGGCCGCTATGTTTAAATCGCGGAAAGAAAGAGAGAGAGAGAGAGAGACGGGGCAAATTTATTAACAAGTTTTCAAGGGCTTTAAAGCGAGAAATTGCTGCCGGGGCGTATTTTGACTTTGAGATTAATTTTGACGGATTTACGCCCGAGTGTTAAATTTAATCATTTGCAAACAAGGCTGCGCCTTGTTGCTCGGGTAATGATTCAGAGCGATAGGCTGCCAAAAATCTAGGAGCGCGATTGTTATTCAAGTTTAATTGCAAATTAGCATCCTCTGCGCAAGATTCGCGAGTGGCGCAAAGCTGAATAAATGGCACGGAGCTCCGCGGAGCGCGCGGCAGATATTGCAGAAATCAGTATGATAATTAGCGCCCGTTAAGTAGCGCGTCGATATCGCTTTAATTGGCCTTTCGTTCATTCAATTACATTGTTTTTCCGAGGCTAAAGCAATGTCGGAGCGCGGAGTTTCGTTGCGCGCAAAAAGCTATGCGCGCGGCGAGTGTTTATTGACGCTTTTACAGCGCCGTTAAGCCGCGAATATTTATATCCGCGACTCGAGATTGCCGCTCCATTCTCATTACGAGTTTTCAGCGCGCGCAACCTTTTCAACGCATCTGTTATTCTTCCCACGTGAAATATATATCGCGGCGGCGGCGGCGTTCCGCCTAATCGCTTCCTTTTTTTCCTCTGCGCGCTTCGACGCGCGCGATTCGTCACCAAGTCAATTTGTCATCGGAATGCATTAAACGCAAAGTTGTGTACAGCTCCCTCCATCGGCTTTCGCGCACGTCTCGTTCACGCGGGCTCGCCGCTGATGCGGTTTAGAAGCGCGCGGACTCTCCTCTCGCCTTTTTTGCCCCGGCCGAGAGCGAGACTCTTGTTTTTCAGCCGATGCCGATGAAAAAGTTGAGTCACCCGGTTGGCCTGCCTTTAGCCGCGTTATCTTCCTCGCGCGGACTGCATTAGCATAACATTTATTCTGATTATACTGTATTTTAATGTAATCATAAAGTAAAGTGAGATCGAGCTGAGGAGAGATTGTCGATTTTTTACTTATAAAAGGCCTTAATTGCATTCTGCTGTTCCTCGGGCGAGCGACAATATTTATCGATCAGAGCAAACTCAAAGAGAGCATTCGGCAGCAGCATCGAGAGAGAGAGAGAGAACACGCCATTTCCTCGCGGGGTGGTGGGGGATCGCGATCGAGAGAGAGGTATTTTTTGAGCCTTCCGAAACTCATCTCGGCGAGGATTTTCCCATTCGTGCCCGATAAATCCCCGGGAATGTGACACGTCGGTGTCTCATACGTCCCCCTGCGGAATCCGTTCGATTCGGCGGGCGCGCGCGCGACGCCGAAGAAGTGGCCGCGCGGCGCGTCGAGAGCGGAAATGAGATAAGAGAAAAAGGAGGAGAGGAGGCACATCGGGCGAAATTGCCGCAGCCGCCGCCGCCGCCGCCGCCTCGCGCTCGGCTCGCAGCTCCGAGTCTGTTGCGAGGCGAGGAGGGAAAGTGCAGTCACCCGGAATAAACGAGGAGGAGAGGCTAAAGTTGTTGCTCGAACTTCAGGCCGCCGCCTCCGCGGGGCTGAGCCGAGTTGAGCCCGGAGCCCGGGGGGGAGGGAGCGGCGGCGGAATGAGTTTGCGTCGCGGCGGTGATGAAACTTTGCCGTGACGAGAGCAAGAGGGATGAAGAGCCGCCGCTTGTCACACGCCGTTTCGCCTTCAGCCCTTACAGACGGAGAGCGAGGAGGAGAGCTCTGTGTGCCCCCACTGCGGAGCGTTTCCCGACTCGAGGAATCTCGGTTAGCAACGTTCGCCGAAAAGCAAGGGGTGCCACTCCCTCGGCGGCAGCGCCGTTTTTTAGCGCTGCTCTCCCGCGATCTTCTGGAAAAGAAGTGCGAAATTATCGAGTCCGCTCGGCGAGCGTCGGGAAAGCTCGCGGACCACACAGCGCGAGCGGATAGGACGGGGCGTACGCGTCATCTCTTGGCTTCCTCGAGCTGTCGCTTTGCTCTTCTTTCGCTCTCGCTCTCTCGCGGTATAAAGACGAATGTACGGTGTATTTTTACATACGGCCCGCTATTAATAGCGACTGACTCATGGATATTCGGCTGTGTGGGAGAAGGGCCGAAATATGCGAGGAAGGATCGAGTCTGCTCGCCCGATGTTTTTCCTGCACTATACAGCCGCAGTGTCAGATTTCTCGGTCCACCATTAAATATATACCCAAAAAGTCGCTCGAAAAGCGGCGATCGACCAATTTTTTTTCTTTTTTTTTTGCGCAAGGCGTAATTCCGCATTTTTACAGCGCGCGCGCCTCGATAAATTACGATCGGTCGAATATTAAATTTTACGCGGCTAAGAATATTTAATGGCCGCCTTGCCTAAAAGAAGCTTGCGCGCGCGCGTATATATATAAAAATGCGCGCATGAATCGAAAGACGTCATAAAGAAGAATCATCATCATCATCATCGGCGATTCCGCACGAAACCGGTTTCCTTCAATCGGCAGCTATTGGCGGGAGAACGGGAGGGAAGAGGCACACACAACACGGCTCGAGAGAAAAAAAAAGGAGGGAAAAAAATCGCGGGCGACAGCGAATGCAAAATAATGAAGAAAATGAGGAGAGAGAGAGAGAGAGGAGGGGCTAAAGAAACTCGCGCGCAAAAGTGGAACGGACGAAGAGACGTATAAATCGAGTCGCTCTCCTTTTTTTATCCCTCTCTCCCCTCTCTCTCCCTCCTCTTCCGCGCTGCCGAACAGACTTCATTCTTGGGTTTACAAGCATGCGGTCTACAAAAGAGGTTGCCACGTTGTTAAAATAACCACGCCGGCCAAGCTCGCCGCGGCCGCGCGCACGAGTCTGCGTGCGTGCGTGCATAAGCCTCGACGCGCGTACCTCCCTTTTGTATATAATCGCGGCCTCCGCGTGTTAACTTTATAACGCATGGCGAGCGCTATAGGAGAGAGGAAGAGGTGGTGGGCTGTCTCGGCTTGGAGACTCGCCGGATGGGCATTAACGCGCGCGGCAAACTTTTCGATCCCCGTTTTACGTAATGCGTCGTTGTGCACATTAATTCTAAGCAGAGCTCGTCCTCGGAAAAGGAACAATGGAATCAACATGTTAACCCTATTATATTGCCTCGGGCATTGTGTGCTTTCCGAGCAAAAATTCTGGACTGATTTGCGCGAGGCCTCCGGCGGGGTCTCGGTGAGTTTTCTAAAACCACAAAGTATTGCTCGTAAAAGCAGGCGGCGGCGACTACGCTTTGGACGGCGGCGCGCCTCATCGTCGGCAGCGAGTCTGGTCTCGGCACACGCGCCTTCTTTTTTTTTTCTTTTTACTCGCCGCGCGCGCGTGTATATATATATGCGTGTGCGCCTGCGCGCGCACGGCGACTTGACTTTTATGGCGTGTATCGCGTAAATGCGCCCTTAAACTTTATCGCCCGGCCGCTAAGTACCCTAATCATCGTGGGCAGCCGCGATCTAATAAAAAATTCATTACGCAACGCCGATGTCGTACACACAGTGAACACCGGTGCCTTTCTTAATGTGGGAATTCGGACTAGGCTCGTGTACTGATTAGCGGCTGAAATATGTATAAAGTCGATTATTAATACGGCTTTTAGTACTGCGTAAATATAGAAAATTTTCGATCGTAAATGTTAGGGCGTACGCTTAATATGCGTAATCGCGTACTTTATGAAGACTTTGAAGATGCAAAGTTAAGCTTTCGAGAGAAAGAAAAAAAAAGCAGGCGAAAAAGGCAAACGCGGCTTTAATTTACATGTACGAGCGCTACTTCCATCCATCGCGCGGAGATGGCTTGATACGCGGGCACAAAAAATCCTCCTGTTCTCGGGCACGAAAATAGCTTTACGATTTAATATCCAGGGTGCAGAGAGAAAGAGAGAGAGAGAGGCGAACGCGAGGGAGATCCCAGCGGTCAGATAAGAGCCGAGGAAAATCAATGGACGCTAATGCAGGGCGACGCGCGATTCAGAATTTTTTCCGATGCTGCAGCACACCGGTCAGTCACCGCCTCCGACAAAAACGCCCGTGAACAATTGTAAACGCACGAGAGCGTAATTAGCGCGTTTAAAGCCGCGACACGTTGGCACGTGGCAGCACGAAGAAGGGAGGGAGAGATCCTTGACCTCGGCGTGCGCTGGCGATCGACAGCTCTTCCGGAAATTCGAACTTCTCGCGCCCGATGCACTGCACTCCTCCTCTTCTCCGCCTCGCCTTCCTTCCTCGGGTGCGCCTTCTTATTTCGCTCGGGCCCCGCGCCCGATAAATTAAAAGTTTCAGCGAAGATGTAATCTTTTCTCCCGTGCCGGATAATTAAGAATTTAATGAAACGTCGCCGATGACGTCGAAATTAAGATTTGAAATCGGCAGCAGCGGCGGGGCCCCGCGCGCCGAGGCTTCGCCGATGATCGAGTATGAGATTCAATAAAACTGACGTTAAGTGTTCGCGGTGTATTTAATTGCTTCTCGATGGAAATATAAACGAAGGAGCAGAGGGGACAGGGTTACGACTGCAACGTTATTTTTTTATTTTTAATATCGCGGGGAACATTACTTAAGAGTAATAATAAGTATACCAGTTCCCGATGCGGAATGAAAACATGAAATTTCAACAGGAGAAAGGTCAATATTTTAAAAGGTTTATTAATCGGCCGGCGCACCAGGATCGCAGAAACGCGAAATTTATTAAAACGCATTCATTACAATTATCAAATATAAACATCGTGCTTTAACGCTCTCGTAATATCTTCTTTGACTCGCATATATATATATACGCGATCGTTACTTACCTCGGTAACGTTCGCCGGGGCGCGTAGGGACAGATAAAATCGCCTTTAAATTCGGTAATAACGAAATCCAGCGACGTGTATGATCGAAAACGCGGCAACGGCCTCGGAATTCGTAACCGAGCGGCGCCGCGCCGTGGGTTTCGCGTTTCTGCCCGGCGCGCGGCTCGGGTTTTCGTGTCGAAACTACGCGGTCGGCATATCATTACGCGCGAATTTGAATGGGCCGTAAAAGGACATGCGGGCGCAGCGTAATACATACTAATTAATTTCGGTTGCAGTTTGATGTCTCTCTCTCTCTCTCTTTCTCTCTCTCTCTCTGCAGGCTCGCTGCCTCCTCTCTCGAATATCAAAATCCTCACGATTTCCTCGGCCGACGAGTCGCTCGACGTTATCTTGAGGAATCGTCAATTTGCGCGATTGCCTGACTTAATCGGCCGGTAAAAAAACTTTGCGATGATGGATCGTTAACCGGTCTCGATTAGGATAGAGGGAACGAAGAAAACGTCGCGTTGCGCAACGCCTTCATTCTTTCGCGCATCGCGCGCCGCGAATTTTCTCTCCCGCGCGCATTAGGCGATAAGAATCGGCGTGCCCCACGCATTTTTTCGCCCGCGCGCCGAACAAAAGAAGCAGCGTTCCCAGCGATTTATCTCGCGCGGCAGTGCAGCGAGTATACAGGCACTTCTTGCGCCGCTGCGCAGAGCGACAAGTCGATAAGCGTCTATTTCCGCGCGGCGACGATCATCGAAGCGGACGAGTTTAATAACGGCCAGGGAATCCCGGCGCGCGGCTTCTCCCTGGAGTCGCGAGCTCGCTTATGCGCGGCACGACGAACACACAGCGCGCCGGATAATGTGACGTAAGGCGTCTAATTGCACGCGGACCGGTACGAAGCTGTTGGAGGTTATGTAACGATCTGGATGCGATAAGTAATTGCCAATTGGACCACGTAAGAGGCTTATCTGCCTGCACCGATCAGTCCGCCCGAGAGATAAACCTCTCTCTCTCTCTCCCTCTCGCTCCGGAGCAGCACGACTAGACATGTGTATACGTGCCTGCACTCCAAACCCACTGAGCCCGACGGCAATTATAGATAGCAAATGTTTAATTGAAAATTTATTATTTCCCCGCTCGGCCGAGAGAGCGACTTTTGTTGTGCTGCTCTTATAATTTCCATAGTCGGCGTCTTATTTAAAAAAAAAAAAAAAAAACTGCGCACGAGGAAAATCTGCGGTTTCCCGCATATCGGCGAGATGTTTTTCAAACCGGCCGCGACGCACACAAAAGAGCCGGAGTCGAGCTTAAATTCCGTGAAATCCACTTTTCCTACCCGCAGATAAAGGCGCGCCGATTCCGTGGCGGCGACGGCGGCGGCGCGCGTGACAATCGATTGAAGCCTCGAAAAGAAAAGACAGGCAGCGGCGCGGCGGCCTGACTCTTGACGGAGCTTCACGCAGCAGCCCAGCCCCGGTCCTCGATTTGTCCATGCAAATACGATCCATTCCACAGTCGGGTCCATAGAAATGCGGCAAAAGGCACTTCCCGCGGCAACACAATATGCACCCCAGCCTCGTGGGGTAGCCCGAGGAGAAGGGAGCAGCAGCTCCGCTGCCCGCGCGCCGCATCACGCATCGCTGCGCCTTTTAAAGCGAGAGCTGCTCTTCTCTCTCCTCTTTTTTTTTTCTCGGGGCCCGCGCCGCGTAGCTGTGTATAACACGCCGTGCTTACGCGCGGGAAGCGGCCCGTCAATGAGACTAAGGACGATTGCCGAGGGGGATGATCCGCCCGGCTGTGGGGTGCCGAGTCCTCGGCGCATTGTGTCACTTCTTCATTCAGACGCCGATTTTGCGGTTGGCTTGCGTAGCGAATAAGCGTATACAAAGCGCCGAGGTGCCCGGCGCGTCTGTATGACTGTTTTCCTCCCTCCCTTTCTTCTCCGTGTAAATTTCGTTATTTCGAGAAACTCTCGAGGGCCGACTTTAGAATCTCGTTTGCGATTCGGAATATTTTCGAGAAACGAGTTTTAGATGTTCGTGTACCTTCTTTGTTTTGTTCAAAACTCATGTCGGCTCGGCGCTGACAGGGTGGGATGTACTCCCGATTCGGCTTCGCGCGCCCTAAAAAAAAAGGGTAAAAATATCAAGCCCGCAATTAGCGAATAAAACGTACAAGACTCGCGGAGCGAGTCGAAGCGAGAAAGCTTCGGGAGACGATAAACGCGGGCTGCGCGTAATTCGCCAAGTTACGGCCAATTAACGAGGGCGGGAATTCCGAGGTGAGTCGGCGAGCGCAGCTATATAGGTAATTAAAATAATCGTAGCCGATGAGAATTATCGAGCGCGATTCCGCGCCGCGGCGCTTCTCTCCCTCTCTCTCTCTCTCTCACTGCTCCCCGAAAGAAGGAAGGGCGCTGCTCGCACACACGAACAAATCGGCCCGCGGGAGAGGCAGCTGCCGGCGTTCCTTTTTTGCGCAACGTGGAATTAAGCGCCGATTTACGGCCGAGAGGTGCATCTTAATTAAAGCAGGGCAAGGCACGCGGAGCTTACGTAACGCCGCGCCGTTGCGCACTTCGCGCGCTTTTCGGAGAGACAAAGGCGCTTTTGTTTCTTCCCTCCGCACTGGTTTTTTTTTTTTATACCCGCGCCACCGCCGCCGTGAATTACTTTGTTTACGCCGTCGAAGGCTTATCCTTTATTTATGCCGGACGGCCGGCCGGGGGGGTTTTGTTTTACAAATTTAAGAATTAATTCGCCGGAGGAGGAATGAATTCGGACGACGACGACGACGACGACGACGACGAGAGGGATATTATGCATTTCAATTAAACAAGTTCACGTCGGGGCCAGATTTATGCCGTTCCCCGGGAGCAGCCAACAATTCAATTCGACAAAACGAGCGCGACCTAATTCACATGCAGTTGAATTTCGAAAGCGCGCGGCGCGCGGGGCATCGACACAATAAATACGAATCCTTAAGAGCAATTTAGCCGCGGGTATACGCGGGGCAACGAGCGAGAAAGAGAGACAGAGGCCCCTGTGTATTGACACAATGACACGAGTCGCGTCCACAATGCCGGTAAATGTTTTCATTCCAGTCGTAAAATTTCCATTCATACGAGCCTCGGTACCGAGGCGCATTTACTACGAATCGGCCGCGCGATAAAATCTGCTCGGCCTCGCCCATTATGCAATGATTAACTCTCTCCCTCTCTCTCTTTCTCTCTTCACCGAGTGTGTTTGTCGCTCGCGATCCCGGTGACTTTGAAAAAACAAACCGAATCCTCTTGAAGAACGGGGCAAGCAGGAGAGAGAGAGAGAGAGAGAGAGAGAGAGAGCAGGATATGCTCGTCCTCGTCTTCGAGACCCTTCCACCTCGTGTGTGTCATTGCTTCTATTGAGGCTCTCGAGAGTCGTCCCCGCGATTCGGATCGTGGGAGAGAATCCCCGGAACTCTCTCTCTCTCTCCCTCTCTCCTTTCTTTCTCGTGATGTGCTCTCCTCTCCCCGGCCGGTTCGCTCGGAAGGATTTTTCGAAAGAAGCCCACGATTGGCCTGCAATTGTGGAATCGCGGGGAGCTCACGAGTGTGCAGCGCGCGCGGGGCCTTTTCTTCGGCGCGACCGGCCGATTGTCGCCCGAGCACCGGCTATTCAATGCAATTCGTGCCCCGGCGATTCCGATTGATTTAAAGGATTGTAAAGTAGATTGAATGCGTACCTCGGGTGAGAGAGAGAGAGGGGAAAACTTTTTGCCGATGCATCGCGTTTCGGCTGCTTTATTTTAAGTATCGGCGCGATAATGTCGCGACGGGTTTGATGCCGTTGTTATAATTGTGACTCCTCTTTTTGTTTCAGGTAAGTCGAGTGTTCTTTATCACGGCGTTTGACAATTCGCTCTCGGCTTCCACGTGAGTAGCATCGAACAAAACGGCCCTCTTTTCAATTTTCTCTCCGGCCACTTTTTCCCTACATCTGTAAACGCTAATTTGCCGGAGGGGGGGTTCTGAAGAGGCCAGCCCGTCGCTCGGCGCAATATAAAAGGGTTTTTGCCCAGGCGAGAGAGAGCGGGCTATCTCTTCCCCTCGTGCACTTCCTGGCTAAATTGCGCGGTCGAATTCGAAGTCAGCTCGCCTACTCCCGCGATGCTTTTCCATCTCGACTTCGGTCTCGCTCCGCGTTTCAGCCCCTTATTTCTCCTCGTTGCGCAGATAAGAATGAAAACGGGCGGCCGTACAATGAAGGTGTCGTTGCAGGAAATTATACAGCAGTTAGAAGGAGCTTCGTCCTCGCTCTGAGCAATTGTCTCTCAGGTCGGCATTGTCTTTCCGCTTCTCTCTCTTTCTCTCTCTCTCTCTCTCTCTCTCCGCCCTACCCTTATCTCTCTTTCCCTCGTGTTCCCACTTTTCTTTTAGCTTTTATTTTCAGTTTAACCCGCTCTCCTTCTCTTTTTCTCTACATTACCGGGGCCTTTTTATTCGCCGAACGTTTGTGTTTTTTAACCCGCCGTCTCTCTCTCTCTTTCTCTCTCTCCCACTGCGAGAACTTTATCCGCGGCTCTCCGCGTAATTCCTTTTTTAGCGAGCTTTGCGTCACTCGTCTTTTATCTCCTTTTGTCGGGAGCGCTAAAAGCTCCTAGATTCGCGCGGCAGCTTTTTCGAACTTTATCTCCTTGACTGCAATTAAGAGGTAAAATCACGTCTCCCAATCCGGAAAATGGAAGAATCCATCAAAACAGAACGGTGTAAACTTTAAGCGGGGGGGAAATAAAGGAAGCTCGGCGCAATTTTATGTAACTCTAATCGTTTTCTATTATTCCCGTATCGTACAGAGAGCGACGCTCAGAGATCGGTGTAGCGCAGTCCTTGGCTACGATCTCTCGAGGATCACGTGCACGTGTACTAGCAAGCTCCGGCTCACTCTGGCTGTGTATAGGCCTGCTCTCCTCATTGTGTATATATCTCCGTGTCCCTCGATCTCCGGTTCTGCTCGCTCCTCTCTCTCTCTCTCTCTCTATCTCGCGCTCGAGCGGAGCGCTTGTCTGACACCGGCACGGCACAATGAGAGATCTAATCGCGGGTAAAGTACTTAATATCTTAAGGTCGAGCTCGCCGTAATAGGAAGGCCTTGTAGAAGCGCTCGTCGCTCTCCGGTGCCTCTCTTTGGGTTAGAGGCGAAAGAGAGAGGGGTAGAAGCAGGGGGGTGGATCGCGCGTCTCGCTATCTGATGAAGAGGCGCCCCTGGTGACAGCTACCAGCGTCGGGGACTTAGGAGGCTTTGAATATACATAAATGTATGACAGAGGCATTTACGAGGCGATGACGGAACGACGACGAAGACGAGCCGAAATTTGCGTTAAATGTCCCCTGGACCCGCCAGGCGACGACGACGACGACGACGACGACTAATGAAGAAGTTTCGTAATTGGACCGCCGGCTTTGTTTTCGCTTTATGGCGGATCGCGCGCGGCGACGCCGCCGCCGCCGCCGTGTTGCGGAATTTGCGCTCCCCGGCAAGGGCCGCGGGAGCTTTGGCATAATTTTCTCGCTAAGACTTTTGACGAGCATCCGTCGGAAAATCCTGGCCCATTATCATTTAGTGCCGTGCATATTTGATTGATCAGACTTTTAAATAATAAGTTTAGAAAAATAATCTTTTTCCCGTAACATTTAGCTCTGATTAATATTTGTTTTAAAACGAAGCTTTTGACAGATTAATATAGAGAGGATGCTTCTTCAAGCTAACTGTATATCGAGAGCTCGTTTAGTGCTCGGGGCTCGGAAAGGATGAAAATAAGAGAGGAAAGCAAAGGCGAACAGAAAGGTGCATGTAATACCGGCGAGGCTTGTTCGATACACCTGCCGCTGCGCGCAAATGAACCCTTTTGTCTCCTGCCGGCAAGTCATTAAAAGCACGATGTTTAAATAATCGCGGCTTTCGCATAATTGCCTCAATTGATTTTTGTTTTGTTTTTTTTTTTTCATCGTCATTTAAACCGTCAAGCGCAAGCTCCGATAATAACGAACGAATTTCACGAGGTAATAAATATGAGGAGAGTTTTGAGAAAATGGCAATCCTCGGAGGGTTGTGAGTCATTTCCTTTACGAAGTCGATATTCGGTTAGAGGAAAGTACCTTAAAGCAGGAGGTAAAAAGCGACGCGGGATCGTTTTCCCGGAATAACTATTTGTATGTAGCCCTGTTGCCTGATGCCATAACCATAACGATACTCCAAGATGAGAGCAATGAAGAGGGAGGGATCGAAGACTTAGGTTCTATCACAGCGTGCAGCTACACTGCGTACGTACTGGCTTGCGTGTGTATGCGTGAAACTATAAGGGAACGTTTTTTCCTCTGCTTTCTTTTTACTTTTAGGATTTTAAAATTTAATTTTTATCTTTTTCATTATGTGCTAAACGCAATTGTTTGTTTATGTATTTTTTTTTTTTTTTTTTATGAATTGAGAATTAGTATCAATGATTTTTATTATTATTTGAATTATTTAAATAACTTTATTTAGTTTAGTTCTTTTTCACTATTATTTTGCGCCTTCGAAATATAATTTGAGCACACGCCAATTTGGGTATATAAGCCTTTTAATTAAATCGGCTCACGTGGAACTAAAAATAAAACAATCTCTAGGGTACTTTAAAATTTGACTGCATAGTAGGTAAAAGGAGGTACAAGAGAGGACACACGAGAGAGAGAGAGAGAGAGAGAGCGAGGCTGCGCAGACGGGCCCCGCGCGGGTATGCGAAGCGTCGGACGACGCGGGGTTGGACGTGAGCGTTCGTCGCTCGTATATACGCGAAATTCCGACTGGTTTTCGGCTGCTTCTCTCTCTCCCTTCCGCCCCCCCCCCTCTCTCTCTCTCTTCCCCTCTCCCTTCTTTCGCGAAGCGCCATTTGCAATTCAACGCGTATGCAAAGAGCCGTGCGCGAGAGCATACATGCCTTCATAATATAAGTCCGCGTATAAATATATGCGCAAACCGCACGTATTATACGAGCTCGGGCTAAACGTATTTATACGCGAGCGGCGTATGTACGCGCGTACATGCAACGAAGATGCGCGGCGGCGGCCGCGAGGTAATCACGTGTGTGCGCGCCGAGAGCGGACAGTCGCAAAGTGCACGCTCGATACGCGACCGCGGCTCCAAAGTTTACAAATTGTTTCTGATTTATAGGCGCATTTAGAATCTATATATATATATCTCTTTTCCCGTCGGCTTTGACGTCTTTTTTTTCTGGCCGCGGTCGAGGTTTTTGATCGTTTTATTATCCCTTTCTCTCGATTAAAAATTTAGCGCGAGGGGATTTGATGAATTATTTTGAATAATTGACGGGCTTTTGTGTCGAGTTTTTATTAAGGGTAATTATTGTAGAATGAAATGTGTCGACGGGAATAAAAAATTTTTATTTAAAAGCGATTTAAATCGAATGACTGAAGCTTACATCGAAGGTTTCACTTTCTACGCTTGCTTTTTATAAATTTAGCGTCCGTTAATTAAATTAAATGGTGACTCGTGAAATTGACGCTAAATAAATCATTGCCTCAAATTACTTGGCACATTTTTTTTCTCGCAACAAAGCGAGTTCGTGCAGGCGAATATACGCAGAGAATTCCGTGATGTCGCCGATGGAGACGATGCCTTCTTCATCGAGCGCCATGTCGAGTCTGCCTTGAGCGCATAACTAAAACGTGGTGCGCCGGTCGGGGGAAGCCTCGCTCGCGCCAAAGATAGCGGGAGAAGGCGCATAATGAATAATAATCGCACATAATGTCGGAGGCCCTCTCTCGAAAAAAAAAAGAAAGGGAAGGAGCGCGGGGAAAGGGGCATAAAAAAAACGCAATCCCACCACGCCGCCAAGCGGGTGGTGCCTTCGTTCCATTATGTGTCAAATATCGGGGCAGGCCCGCTTTGTAATTCCTTCCGCCTCCTTCCTTCCTGCCTTCGACGCGCCGCGTTTCGTTCCTTGCCCCCCTCTTTTTTTTAATATCCCTCGCCGCGGCGCGCGGGAATCTAGGAGTCGCGAGATGACGACCGCCAAGTGCTGGGATATGAAATTGAGCTTTAAATATTCTATGGCTGGCGGTGTCTTCGTTTGGCCTGTACGTATTTCGTTCCACCACCTTGGTTATAGTGCAGGTGGATTATATTTGAACGTCGTTGCTGTCGCGTTGAAGGTTTGAGTATTATTAGCTTTAGTTTTTGCTCAATGTTTACCGGTGGCGGAAAAGGAACGAGCAAATTGTGTTACTTATCGCGGGTTATTAATGAATGTTTAATATGGGAGGAAATTAAAGAACAGCTTGAATATTATTACATGCTACTCGAATATGCAAGCTTTGCATAGCTAATGAAGATTAATATCGTAGATGAAAGGATAAATGTATATTACAGCGTGTTTACTGGCTCGTCTCCTTCGTTGAAAATAATTCGTGTGGGTGTAAATACAAGATGTCGCGAGATAACCAAGGCGGCAAATGATTGATATTTAGAAGTAACAATGCTCAATGCATACTGATACTTTCCGAGGCAAGAATAATAATAGGTGTTGCTTTAAAAATTTACTTACCAATAGGAATATGTGCCATTGCGACATGGGTATTGGTTTTGACTTTTGATTGAATGACAATAACTCTTGCTTTTTAAACAAAGCATGACTTGTAACACGTAATTAAGGCAATACAACTCTGAAAAACGTTATTTAGAAAAATGATTTGCTACGTCTGACTGGTACCGGCTTCATCTACTTTTAATCATGGCGAAGAAACGAACATTAAAAATATTACAACGCTCGAAGGTAATAAACTCGCTACATAATGAAGCGGGAAGGCAAAAAGGAAGGCGGCTCTCTTGCAAAGTAAAATAAAATAGAGAGAAAAACGGAGATAAAGGAATTATTTCGCGCTCTCCTTGGGAATTCATTGAGTCTGTTTACACGGCAGCGTCCTTGGTAATTTCTTTATTTTTCCTCTCACGGGAGATCTCCTCCGCCTCCTCCGTCCTCCTCCTCATTCTCTTATGTTTCTCGCGGTGCCATTTGTTTTTATCAGCGTGTCACTGGGGGGATGGAGCTTTCGGGGCGACGTCTGGAAAAGTCTCGGTGTACCGACGACGACGATCCTCCGGGAGCGACGGTGGCGGCGGCGGAGAGAGAGAGAGAGAGAGAGAAAAAAAGGGGGGAAGGGAACCCGGGAAGAAATTCGCTAAGGCGAGCCCTATGATTGCGTTACTTTATACCGGCACGCCACCGGCGCGCAGCGACGCGCGTTTATTATTCACGCGCTCGCGCCCGTGTCGAAGAAAATGTTTTACGGAGATAAGAGGGTCGTGATGTTCTCCCGCTTTCGCGCGGCGGCGAGAGTCACTGAAATTTTGAAATTTTTTCGCCGAGAGCCGGAGAGCCGCGCGGCGTAGTTTTTCATAAATGCGTGATGAGCCGTGGTAACGCTATTGTTATGTTTCGCGCGGCGATGCGAAAATACATAAATCTATGGCCTGGAAGGACGTTTTTGAAACGAGCAAAGCGTTGTATATGCATTAAAACATTTTTTATGAATGCTCGCGCGAGTGAGATCCATTGTTTTTATACATTCCTCGGTACTCGGTGAAGTAATGGGAAAGTAATCTACCTCTAAAATTACGTTATTTATAAAGAGCGCTCGATTCATTCGCCTCTTCTTACTGGCATTTTTACAGGAACCGCAGACTCTCCTTTCAGTGCTTAGCCCAGCGCCGCGGCGTGTATAAAACGCATTCTCGCAGCGTCACGCAGATAAGCGACGCAGTTCGCGGCGGCGGCGGCGGCGGCGGCAGCGGCGACGATGACTTTCCCTTTCGAAATCCCCCGTATATAAGGCAGCTTTTTCGTGTAATGCTCGCGGCCGGCGTCTATATACTCTTTCATAAGCGAGAGAGCCTCGTGCGGCATTGTTCGTCATCTGCTTCGCGTGTCGAGGCACCGCGGACCACGTGGTGCTGTGTGCGCCGCGCGTGCGTATAAATACACGCTTTCCAGAGTCACGCATAATTCTTGTGTACTCTGGGACGAAGGAGGTTTCGGCCACCCCTTTTTATCGCGAGCCCTCTCATTTTTTTTTTCTGCTTCCTCTGTTATATTGCGGTGTGCGCACCGCAGGAGGATTTTTTTTATTTTTTTTTTTGTTTTTTTGTTTTTTGGTTACTCGGCTTTTGCCGGGGTAATCGAGGGGGCATGAGCGTTCTTCCCGCGAACTTTGGGTAACAGCTGTCCTCGGCTAAACGATTCAATTCTTACAACGTAAGAATATTTACAAAGCGTTAAGTAGCTCAAGTCGAATTTGAAGAAGCTGGGTGTACGCCAGATGGATTTCGTGGTTGCTCGAAAGTACACAGTTACACGTACGGCAGATGTCAGAAATGCCGTGTCATTAAAATACAAAACGTAGAAATGATTTTCGGTATTTACAGAGTCGAGCCTCACGAATGAAATTCGAATGGAGCAATTTTTTATTCCCGTGACTTTTCAATTTTCCCATTGAAAGGGATGAAGCATTTTCTGGCTGCAGTATCCGGCTGCTCGATCGGTAAACCCCTAATGCCATAATTGACTTTCCTCGATTTTAAAGCACTCGCTTCTCCCGAAATGGGGAGGGAGAGAGAGAGAGAGAGAGAGAGAGAGCGAAAATCGGAGCTTAATTGTTTCTGACGCCCGGGCAATTTATTTTTGCGCGAGAGCTTCCCAAGAATTTTTCAGGCGCGCCGAGCCAAACCGCGCGCCGCAGCGTCGTCGTAGTCGCCGCCTGCCAGAGACCCTTATCGGCAAAGAAGTCGAATTATCCCCGAGACCGTTGGCTGGAAATTAAAATCTCTCCAAGTCCCTCTCTCTCCCTCTCTCTGCCTCTCCTCCCGCGACGAAGGAGGAAGGGGTGCACGAGCGAGGGAGGCGGCAGCGCCAGAAGAAGCCAAGTCCATTAGGAGGCCCCGAGGGTTTCGCGGGCGCTTTGCTGACGAGAGAGAGAGAGAGAGAGAGAGAGAGGGAGAGAGGAAATGAGAGAGAACTCCCTCTATCTCGAAAAATGTCACCGATGATGAATAGTTGGCATGAACAAAAAGAAATGCTAACCGAGAGCCCCATCCCACCACCAGCCACCCCCAGGAGCGGCTCCGATTCCGCCTGTTTCTTATTCAGACCTAACCTTCTCCGAGCCAGAGGAGCTTTTCCTATCGAAAATGAGAGACTCAATTTATGAAATCGATCGGGGCAATCACTGCCAAACTACCTTCCATTGTAATGGCCTATTATTCTATTTTTACTCCAAAAACTCCGAATGCTTTATGCTTAATGGCGTTCCTTCCAATTTTCGAAATAAATTCATTTATCTACATCGAGCGGGAATCATAAATTTTCTTCAGGACCGTCGAGTATATTTTTAAAACGAGTAATACTTATTTAAAGTTTTGAAAAAAAAAACATTCAAACTCTATTACTAATACCTCGCAGCTCATCCGTCAAATAAATCGTCCCACTTAAACTCATGACAATATTAGCATGCACAAAGCGAAACCGAAGAAAAAAATGTCATCCCTAAGATAGCATCTTAATTAAAACTTGCCAATTCATTTCTCCGAGTGACTTTCCAGCCCCGCGAGAGAGAGAGAGTCCCTCCCTCACCTTACAATCGCTTAAACCCCGCGGTACCGCCACCCTCCCTCCGACAGCTTATTCTTTTGTTTTAAAACGTGGCTGGAAAAAGATAGCGCGCCCGGAGACGCGGAAACGTCCGAGATAATAAGAAGTTTGCGTCGCCGAGGAAATTAAGGATAGAGAGAGAGAGACTCTCCGCGAGACTGCTGTGTATCAACGAGAGCGCGCGCCTCGCTGTCGCGCGTCGTATTCGTCTTCGCGCGGGCGAGTATGGTTTTTTAAATGAGGGGGGGAGTCGAGAGAGAGAGAGAGAGCCCGGGCTACAAAAAATCATCTCGTTATGGAAATGACGATGCGGAATTACTTCGTTAGTCGGCGTTTCGGGGGTGCCCCGCGCGAGAGCCCAATTTATTTCTCGTTCTTCTCTCCTCGTCTCTAGCTCGTCTAAGCTATTTTACTTGCTTGTTAATTATTCAATTTGAGGAGAGCCGCTGCGTTAACGAATTATCGGAAGGTTTTTTTTTCAAGGGACCGAGGATCCGAGAGTTTATCGACGAAGCTCGTTAAGTTTTGGTAAATTTCCTTATTACCGGGAATTCGATGTTAGTAATTGGATGAAGCAAAAGGGGTCGACGGTTCATTGTCGACATTCCTCGTGCTTAATGAGACAAAACTAATGCAGCTTAAGGAAAATGTTAATGACCCTGTTAATCACCTGATGTAATGCTAGTGGCTACGTTCGATCGAAATCGCGAGGCGGAATCAAGCTTTAAATCGAAGCGCGGCTCGACTTTCAGTTTAAAAATGGAAAATTTCTTTTCGAAAACTCCATTACAATATCTGTCAAGCGCTTAGACAAAAACTCTAACGAACGATAAGCGTATTAACAGCATCGAAAGTTCCCCGAAGCCATTCGTTCCCCCATAAATTGCTCTACGATAGTCTCGGCGGCGTAGTTTCTTTTCCCCGGAAGGCAGGCTACAAAGGCTCATATTTATACACACCTTCGCCTCCCATCTATCCCTTTCGCAGAGAGTAGTTCCTCTCGCGGTACCGTCCCCCCGCGGCGCTGCTTTTCTTTACCGTTCCTCCTTCCGCTCGTGTCCTTGCCCACCCCCGAGGCTCGCGCAGCCCTTTTCTTCTCTCCCCGGCGCAGTTATACCTGGTCCAATTACGAATTTTTAATGGAGCTCGCGCTCTGCTCGGGCCTGCGGCGTTGGCGGCGGCGGCGGCGTTCTCGCGCAAGCTCGCCGTAATTTACTTCCCAATTTGTATAAAATATCGCGCGGCTAATGAAGCAGTTTGAGGCTGTCTCCGCCGGTAATGTATGGAGTCTGCAGGCTCTACTCCTGCTCCGCGTACAAAGAGGGATGGAAAAGCCGCTGCCGCTTGTAATAGCGCACCGCAGCGTTTTAGACTTGCCGCCGACGCCGTTACACGGCGCATACGGGGGAATGCTATCCGACTACCCGGTGCCGCATTATTATAGCTCGCGGTGCGGCAGTGTAACGCGACACGATGAAATTCGCCCGCGGTTAAGAGGCCCCGCGCTCGTGCTCTCCCGAAACTTTTTCTGCCCCGCGGGCTAACGATATTGCGTTTTTGGTTGCCATGGTTACAAAATTTTCATAGACCGAGAGGCAACTCGCGGAACGAGAGCGCGGCGGTGTAATGACTTGGAAATATGGGCGTGAAATTACTCGGCGCGCGGGGCTCCGGTTAAAAGTCCCCGAGATTTACGATTTTTTTTCCTCCGCGAGAAAAATACTCGGAGTTTTAGTTGTGCCGCCGTATCAAAGCGTAAGAATTTTTCGTCCACTTTTCCGGCGTAATAGCCACCTTTACGTTTTAACGATGAAAATGTTGCCTCACCCCCAGGATCAAAACAGTCCGCCATGCTTGTTTGCAATTTCGCTTAATTAAATTTATTAAAAAAAAAAAAAAAAAAAACACAGAGAAACAGGCTTTCGCAGCTGCAGTTTCGCGACAGCGAAATCCCTATATATTAGAGGCGACTCTTCAATAAACAAACGCGCCACCGCGGCGATATGAGCGCGGCGTCGGGAATAAATTTTAATTAAAACGTTGGCGTAAGAGCCTTAACGGCCAGAATAATTATCCTCTTTCGTCGAATCGATCCCCGGCTATCCGCATATTTATTGCTCGGCGCGGCACGTCGGGGCAGCTGGCGTGCGTCGATATACAAATTTTTATATTTATATTTCCCGGCGTCGCTCCTTCGAGCCTCCGAGAGGCTCTCCTCCTACCTCGGTTGTCCGCATCGTCGCGCGAACTTACGCGCCTGCGTCGACGAGGTGCAGCTCCTCGTTCGCGATGCGTATATATGCGGGCTACTTAATTGAGCGCGAGCGATTCGCTCGATTATTTATGCTAGAGAACGTTCTTAAGGAGGAGCGTGACTTTCTTTTTACGGGATATATATAAGCCCCGGTGGATGCGCTTTCGCGCTCGCGATCGACCGGACGATTGGAGGTATTGATTGGTGAGTCGGCGGAAAAAATGCGGCGGGGTACAAGACTCGCTGGGTGTAGCGCTGCTCGTTATACGTTCGCGCGCTGCCACTGGTAATGCGCTTGACTTTTTAATCGAGTTAGGCGGTTTATTAAAGCTGCTATAACTGCACGTTTATGTTGGTTTGGACAACTTTATACAGCCGTTAGGGCGATGCAAAACGCGGGTTCAAACTTCGATGAGGCGTACAGTAAATAAATTCACGTGCGCGGCTCTGATGGCCGTGAAATGATGTTTAGCGTTAGAGTAAGATACTTTATTGCTTTTATAACAAGAAGAGTGAGGAGGAATTAATCCTAAATCGCAAGTCTATCCAGCATCGGATCAGATAAGTTTCAAGTTGATGCTTATTTACGCGCCGCGTCTTTATTTTACTTTTCGAGATCTAATCTGGCGACAAGGTATCCCCCGTAAAAAAGGGCTTTTCAATTTCCTCAGAAAAGCCCCGGCGAACGAGTTAACACGAGTCTACAAGCACATAAAAGGCAGAGCAAAAAAAAGGGGGCGCAAAAAAAAAACGGCGAAGCCTCGACGCAAGAGATCCGGCGCCTAGTTATACACACGGTAACTCGTGCGCGACGTCAACTGCGCGAAGGATGAAAGCGAAATATACACTCCCGGCACGTCAGCGCGGCTAAAGCGAGCGCTCGTAAAAGCTGATCCCTGTATAATTTTCAATCGCCCTCGGATTTGACGACCTCTTCACGGGCTCTCGCTCCTCTCCTTCCCTCTCTTTCTCTCCCGCGGCCCTCGTTCTTTCTCCCGAAGGTGTACGAGAGAGCCCGCCACGGAGATAAGGGTGAAACGACGAGGTCGCAACGAGCGGTAAAAAGCCGATCCTCCGCCCGGATAAATGCCCGGACGAGACGGACACGTCGCGAGAGAGAGAGAGAGCGAGAGCGAGGGAGAGCAAGGCAAATAGAAAAGCCGGAGAGAGGGAGAGAGGAAATGAAGAGGACTGAGACGGAAAATGAGCGAGAGATCGAAGGAGGAGGAGAGATAAGAAGGGGGGCAGGCGTCTGCGGAGCCCGTAAAAAGACAATACCATTCTTGCACCCCGCTTGTTTGCTCCGAGGCCGCCAAGCATGTACCTTGGAGCAGCACGTGGCCCGAGGAGGAGCCCACGTGGATGGGCGCCCGGCCTCTTTTTCACCCTTCTCGCGTAGCCGAGGCGTAAGAGAGAGCATCAACGCGGCTCTTCTTCCCCCGTTCGCCGCCGCGGAGGGAAAATGCCTTTCTTTGCATTCACGGGAAACCGCGATATAGCCTCGATTCGCCCCTTCCCTCTCTCTCTCGCCTACGAATCGAATTGAATTTTACAACCCGGTCTCGGCTACGCCCTCTATTAGCTTCTATAATTGATACTCTTCGCTTTCTCTCGCTCCGCGCGCGAGTTATCCGCTTTTATTTCTTTTCCCTCCTCCCCCCCTTCTTTTTTTTCTTTCGCGCGCCCGGGACGTTCCGTGATTTCAATTTCAAATGATGGATTACGGTATATTGGATTTTATTGTAATTGCCTCTTCTCTTTTTTTGTTTCAGGTAAGTTAATTTTCTGCTTCAGCGGAGGATTTTCTCGAGATTCGTGAGTAATGATTTATACAGTTTGCCTCGTATGAATTAGCGATGGCCCTCCCCGATTGGTTTTGACGAGAAACGCCGTTTCGAGCAAAAATCCCTCTCGTTCGATCTTGTTTATCCGAATTTCATTTAGATTCCGTCCTCCGAGAGACAATGAGATAAAAGGACGAAGGGCAATTTTGAAAGAGCAATATCACTAATTCACCGAGAAACAAAAGTCTTCACCCGCCGTCTCCCGACGAATTCGGCGCGAGAATATAAATCACGGCCCACGCCGCTGCGAAGATAGATGCAGGGGTGCTAGGCTGTGCTCTCTCGGAAGACGAGCGCTGCTGTGATGCCGGGGGTTTTTTGATCGGCCTCCGGCTCACGCAACACCCACTGATTTCATTAGCCGATACTGCCGGCAGTCGTCTCTCAGCCTCGCCGCACTCAGAGGGTGGAGAGAAGGAAGACGCGTTAAATTACTAGGCGCGGGGGGAGGTCGGGGGTGGATGAGTCGGGGGGGCGAGATGCGTTTGCATTAACGACGAGGCAGTCGCGTAATGACGCGGAGAGTCGCGCGCGTCGCCGTCGCCGCCGCCCGCTTTGAGCCAGATAAAAAAGACATTACTCACTCGGCCGTCCCCGGCGATAATTACATCGGGGACCCGTCGCTTTATGCGATTACGCGCTCCTGTTTCCGCTGCTCTTGCAACCCCGAGCGAAACGCCGAGGCTCGATACGAGTACCCAGAGAAGTGCCAGCAAAGAGGTTTGCAAGGAGTCGAATTTTTATTTAATATACACCCGAGTAGTAAAAAAAATACTAATAGTTGGGTTTGCTTCGACACGGCTATTCGTTAAAAGGCGGATCCTCTCCGTCTCGTAGTCGCACAGTCACAGGTAAACGAACCCGAACGCTTGTGAAAACTTGATGAGCTCCCTGGATTCGGCAGCGCGGCGTGGAAATAACTGTTCGAATTAAAAGCGGCACGAGGGCTCCCGCGAACGATGACAAGGAGGAGCGGCGGCGGCGGCGGCGGCCGCGTTAAAAGCAACAAGTCGCACCTCCTGAATTCGTAATGCCTCGCGGAGTTTAAGAATATTTCCGAGCGCGCGATTGTGTGGATAAACGTGTCCGCTGCCCGGATTTACTAGCTTGTCTTTCTAGCCGGCGCTCATTATCGCATCTGTTTCCCCGATTCTCCGCCGCGTTTAATTAGTTCGAAATGTACCGAGAGAGTATACTAATTAATTGGAGTGTCGTATATACGTAGCGCTGAAAATCGACCGGGAAGGAAGTTCGCCTCGTTTGCTCTCGTTTGATGCGCCGATAATCAGATAATTATCGTTTGCCTTTTATTTGTCCGCCTCGCGGATCGCGCTGATTTCATCTAAACTTTGTCGCGAACTCGCCGATATCCTGGCGTGACTTTTCCATTTTTTTCATTCAATTAGCTGCGTAGGCTTCGAACGTAAAGCTTCGACTCGACGTTTAACGAGAAATAAGTTAACTCGCTAATTAACGCTCGGCGTTTCCAACTTTTATACACATCCAGAAATATTTATTTACAGCTTCGCCGTTCGCCTCGGTTATATATCCCTCAAGAAAAAAAAGAGAGCCATATCTCATTATCACGGCACTCGGCAAGTCCGAGAGCAAATAAATCTCTCTCTCTCTCTCTCCGTGGTTCGTGCGAGCACCTCTCCGGCTACTCGAAGCCAAAGCTAAGCAGTTACTTAACGTCAGATCGATCTTAATCCAAGAACAGTAGTATTAAGCCCGAGTATCGGGGATTAGATTCCGGCACACTCTTACGGCCGGAGAGGAAATCTCCGCGAGAGAAGAGAGCACGCACGGGGGTGCTCGTTGCGTTATTCGGCAGCACATACATCAGGATCTGGCGCGGCTAATCTGATTCCCCCTAACAATGCGCACGCGTCGGAATCTTCTTACACGGCGGACTTTGCGCGCGAGAGTGGAGTCCGTCTTTCGATTCTGTGGATTTTGGATTTGCAGTCAATCCGCTGCCGCCGCTGCCTGGCCCCTCGAGTAATCTCTCGCTAATAACCGCGATTTATCCTTCTCCCCCATCGAGCGAGTTTTTCTCTCTCTGGCTTTTGACGAGGGAGAGAATTCGAGAGTACGGCCGCACACCGCCGTGGCGATGGAGCTCGGCGATTAGCCGTGCAGCGCTTTTTTTTTTTTTTTATATATCCTTCCAGTTTTAGGAGAGCTGGACGTATTGCTCTCGCGCCGAGAAAACGTACGCGGAGCGTATAAGCCGAGAGGTCGGCAAAAAATCATGACTCTGACTTTCGTAGGAGGAAGAAGTCGCGCGCGGCTATGAATACATGTGTAATTGCGCATGCACGCTTGGAAAAATATTCGAGGCTCTTTTGAATATAGTTGACTACTTCGGGCGAAACGCGCCAGTCATCGCTCGGCTCTCAGCTGCGAGGTACAGCCGAGGTATCCAGAGATTTCGAAGCCAAACACGTTAGATTAGATTGTATCCGCGCAGCCTAAAAGAGCCTTTTACGAACTATTTCTCTCTCTTTCTTTCACCAGGGGATATATTCTCCTTTTCGTGAAAGAGAGCCTTTCATTAATGGCGGGCTGCTTTTCGAGGCCGGTGAATTAACCTGCGCGCTCGGCGGGAGATAACGCAGCTCTCTTTCGCAGCCGGTGCGCGAGACTACACAAATATTTATCGAGCACCAGGGATTCGTCAGCTGTTGCGCCATAACACTCGGCGCGATACAAGCTGATCCGAGAAGGAAAGAGCGCGTGAGCTGAATCGTCTCGTAAAAATTATGTAACGATATCGGAGTGTAAGACGGTTTATCTGAATATGATACTTGCCTTTCTCACGGTGTAATTTCTGGAGGCATCGGCCTTTTTTTTTTTAGGACGTAATTTGAACTTTGCATATATTTCGAGGCTGATATACGCTCGGGCTGGATTCACGGGCGCGCGCGCTATCAAGCCCGCGCGATGTTTAGAATGTGGCGCGAGATTTGAGGTGTACAGGAAGTGGATAATACTTCCTCCGGGCCGCGGCGCGCGGCGCTTATCGTCCCTTGCCGTGGGAACATTTACTCAATGGAGAATGAGCCGTATGAAATTAGTCTGGAAATTCCTCTACGGAAGCTGGGTCTGTTTACAATGTAAACTCGCGGGCAGATAGCGCAATAAATTTTCAGCCCCGCCGCCTGGTGAAATTTTACGGGAGATTACAAAATCTCGCGAGCCATTAAAATTATTGTTTATTCAGCTTCGAATTCGCTTTGACGCATTTTGTGCTTTTTTTTTCTTTTTTTGACGAAAGATCTCGCCTCCTCCATTCGAATTGTCGTAAAAAAAGAGCTCGAGCAGCTCTATTATGCAAAACTCGCTTAAATTCGCTTAACGAGGCCGATTAGAAAATAGGCAGAATGATCGATAAGTTTTCTCTTCATCCAGATGTTTACTCTGGGAGCGTATCCCGTTAGCGGCGTTGTTTCTCTCTCTCTCTCCGGCATCGAGACTTGGAAACGGGAGAAAAGAAAACCGAGGTAGGGAGGGAAAACAAGGCAAAGCTGCTCTCTCACAGCGGAGCCGCAACGTTGAACGGTCGTTATCGGGCGCGCAGGTTCATGCCGACCGACAGTTAAGGCCGACGACTGCTCTCGGGCTGCCCGGCTGCAATAAATTCGTTCGCAAAATAAAGAGAGAAGCCGAGAGAGAGAGAGAGAGAGAGAGAGCAAAGCAGCGGGCGCGAAACGATCCAATCGGTTAACAGGGAGGTGTGCCGGAACCAGCCCACCTTTTAACGCTTCGGTGTGCTTAACCCCCTAGTAAAAAGAGAATCTGCGGGAGAGGAAGATAGAGCGTACCTGCACGCACCGGTCATTATCGGCGACAGCTTTTCTCTCCCTAAGGCCGATCGCCTCGAACCGCGCCGCGACTCGGGAATCGCTCTGACCGATCATTGCCGCCCGTCACGCCAGCTTCTTTTCAGGGACTCGATGCTCCCTGGCCCAGTCCGGGGCGCCGAGAGATGAGACCTGACGCGTATTAAATGCCCGCGCTCTCCTCCGTGAATATTTATGGATACGAGTCGGTAGTCTCGCTGCTTCTGACGTAAAAAGAGGAGATCTTTGATGAACGTCGATTCGGGGAGAGAGAGAGAGAGAGGGGGGGGGCATTCCGCAACGATTAGATGCGCGCGTATTTAAGGCTGCCGATCCGATCGCTTCATGAATATACATTCGAATTTCTTACTCTCGGAGCGCCGAGAGAGATTGAAGAAAAAACGACGCGCGACGCGCTTAAACATATATAACTCGTCGCCGCGTCGCATATTTTTTCGCTTACAGAAAACATCCGCGAGGAGTCGACTGGCGAATGTATCGAAAGCGTATTATATATTCTCTCGTTGAACTTTTTCGTCGGACTCGAGGCGCCTGACTCGCAGCCGTTTTTCTGCGGCGGCGTTATACCTTTTTTTCATTCGGTAGGTAAGCTCGCTTATCAGCGATCTTATCGACTCGGCCGTTCTTCCGCTCTCTCCGGGGCAGAAAGAGAAGAAGAGAAACTCGTGGCGCACGGCGCGCGATTCAAAGGTGTGCAACCGCAAGGGCCACGCCCCAATTAGGTCGAACGGTCCGTTCTTTCTCTCTCTCTCTCACTCTGGCCTCTGGCTCGAGGTGCACTATACCTCGCGCTCGGGCTATTTTACGATGAGAATGTCCGCACCTGCGGTGACACCTCGGCACAACTTACACCCCTCTTACGTATATAGCCGGCAACGGTCGAGGCCGAGTGTTTTATGGCGGCCAGATAGCCTAGCACGCACGAGTCGCGCCGAGCGCGAAGCTGTGATGTACGAGACGAGCGAGAAAGAGAGAGAGAGAGAGAGAGAAGGTTTGTGGAACGAGGTGCCGCTCTTAACGGCGCAGTTCCACGCCGTGTTTCGATCGAGAGCCCTCTCCGAGTTTCCGCATTTTCGAATCGCGATTCTCGCTTTCCGATCGAACGGCAATTTATGATTTCGTGCCGTAAAAGGAGGAGATAAACGATGCCGATACAATACATTTATTGAATCTTGTAGCGCCGCTTTTTATATTTCGGGGTGGGATAAATCATAACCTTAGGAGTTTACGAGAGAGCTTCGGGGCTCGCGGTGTATATTTATTTACACCCTGCCTCCATTGTCCCGCGGATTTTAGTGCACTTGTTTTATAATATTGATGAAAAGTCCGCTAAGATATTCGCGAATTTGGCGAGGCGACGAAACAGTTTCGGCAGGTGGATTATAGAGGTGGGTTAATGCATCCCCGGGAAGACAAAGTGCAAGTTCCGTGCAGTCGATAGAAGGCGTCCCGTCCAACGCGCCCGTCAAGCATCAGCCGAAGACGCCTACTTACAAAGCAGCTTGACGCGTCGTCGCTTTGAGAAAACACATTGGGGAGCTTAGACTCTCGACGGCCAGCTTTCACATTTTGTATACTCTGGCGGTAACGCGAATTCAATACCTGAATTTAGCTCGATTTTGTCGAAAACTTCCTCCTGCCTCTCCCGACTCTCGACCCCTTTACAGTTATACACACCTCGATCGGCAGCCATCGAGGCGTCGTCGCCGACGTCGCAGGAGATTAGCTCTCGACGCGCTCGATCCCGGATTTATCGATGATCTAACAGAGGAGTCGAGTGCAAGGCGCGCGGTGACGCAAGCGCGCGGCCGAGAGAGAACAAGGTGGCGCGGCACGGGCAGGCTTTTTGATATTTCCCACGTAGAGAGCCGGTGTGTGTTCCGTCGCGTGCGAATCGCTCTTTCTCTCTTATTCTCGGGGCGAGCTGTCTTGTGCGCCGCTTTGTGCATCATTTTGCGCGGCGCGGGGCTCATTTACATTGAAATGTTTTCTTGCTTTGAAGCGTGCAGTTGTCGCGCGGCCGGCGCAAAATATTGCTACAATAACTTAATGCCGCTACGTTATTGTTGAACTCGCGGGAATTTACTATTTCTCTGCCTTTCCTTTTTTTTTTTTTTAAGCGCCCCGGAGCTCCATTTGGTTCTGCTGTAATATCGTAAGTTACGCGCTTTATTGTGCGACCTGAGCTTCGAGAGAAATATTGTTAAAATATTTCTTTTATAAAATATATCATTCTATTCTGTTTCAAAGGCACATTGTCGCTCGGTGTCCAATAAATTGCGGAATGATGTATAAATAACGCGGCACACATGAATTTTACATCAGAATAATTAAAAAGCGTCTTTCATTAATTTCATCTAATCGCCGTTAATAAATTAGAAAATATGCAAATGACCATCGGTCGTTGAGAATTTATCGCCTTACACCTTTCTATATGTATAAATATTGAAATTCGAAAAACTTTTCGAAGCTTTACAAGCTTTAATGTTTTAAACCCGAGCAGTCGCGGAGACAAATGAGAGAAAGATGTCTCTCTCCCACCCTCGCCCCGGCTGACAATTCGATTTCGCTCAGGCAGGCAGTGCACATCCTCGGAGGCGGAAAAAGCCCCGATCTTGGGCAGGGAGGGAGCGGCGGCGGCGGCGGCGGCTCTCTATTTCCGCCTGTACGGTGTCGTTCGCGCTTTAATCGCATTCGGATGCAATGTTGCGGAAAATTTCATTTGAGCGAGGCGCCGCGAAAGAGAGCGAGACAGAGGAGGAAGAAGGGGGTATATATACTTAGGGCTCGGCGGGGGCGGTATGACGACGGGGCGTCCCGCTGCGACTTTGTCTCCGAGCGCGAATGTAACCCCCGTCCGGCGTCGAGGGCATTTGCATATCCATTCGCGTTTGCGTGCGCGCGAGGTATAAGTGTGCACGCGCGCGCCGCGGCTCGAATTTATATGCACGCGCGAGCATAAGAGTGCGCCACCTTAATGCACGACGAGCGCCCCGCGGGAATGGCGAATTAACGAATTCGCGCGTAATGACGTTTTCTCGAGAGGGAAAGAGAGAGAGAGAGGCCGCATTTTTTTCGGGTCCGCAGCTTCGAGGTGGTATCGATGGCCTGAAATACGAGAAGCCCGCCTGATATACGAGCGGAGCCGAAGCGTATATTTTCAGCTTATAAAGCGGATTTTTCGCTTTGGGAAATTTCAATTTTCGCGGAATTAACTATACAAACGTCGGGGCCGCGGCGAAATTTACGAACTACTTTATGCTTTCAATCGCGACCGGGCGCGCATTGTGAGGGGAAAATGCTTAAACGGAGGCTAAAAATCCGCGGGTAAAAATGACAATGCGCCTCTATAGTCGCGCATAAACTTGTGCATTTAAGTATCGCCAGGTTTTACAAGGCTCTAGTGTTACACGGAGGAAAAGCCGAGGGGGAACCCAGAGAGAGAACTCGATTTCTTCGTAGATTTTATTGCGCTTGTTAAGCGCGCGATTTTACAGTGCGATTTCTCGAAGTTCCGGCTAAATGCTCTCTCGCAGCTATCGGTGCTCTCGCGGGTGATTTGCGAACTGTCCAATTATTGCGATTTGCCATCGCCTTGCGTCATTGGAATTCATAAACTACCGATTTCATTTCACCCGCCTCACACAATCGACAGTCAATACGCACGCTTCGCGCTCGGCTAAAAGTTTCTAATGTGCAACACAGAAGCTGTAAAACCTCGACTTGGAAGCTTTATATTTGATATTTTATCGAGCGTGAAATGTATGAAAATGTTTTGCCCGCGAGCCGCGAGTTTTGAAACGCGGAGCGTTTAATTAGCATTTTATTATTGTAAAGCCGTTTATTGAAAAATAAATAAACGCTAATCGCGCCTGAAATTTAGAAAGGCAGAAGCTACCGCTCCCAGGTTTACGCGCCAATAAAACGAGCGAGCGACTAGTCAGCTTCGAATAATACCCGCGTCAATTGGCGATTTTTCGCGCCGCTCGCTCGGCGAACAAAGTATCAACTCGGAGTAGCTCGGAACTGAAATCATAATTTTGCTCGAAAGCATGAATAGCCAATAATAGGAACGGCGTCAATCGTTTAATTACCGCTCTCCCGCGAGAGCATACTTTAAAAGCGAAGTGTTTGCTCAAGGAACTTACGGCTCTCGAGCAGCCGCGCAGCGGCAAGTCTGACGCGCGCACACACACAAACACGCGCGCACGAGGCAATTTGCAGGGCGTGGCGTGGCGCGGCGCGCGGTTCACCGATATACCTGTCTAATTCCGTGTAAATCAAGCCGCGTTGCCGCGCTTGTTCGACTCGCCTCGTTTATGGCTGATATGCAGTCCTCGTTGCCGGGCTTTTCCACGACTGGCGAGAGAGAGAGAGAGACCACGGGCGTTTGTGTACGTTCGCTTTCGCGATGCTGCCCTCGTGCGAGAGCCGGGCCGCACTCTTTACGAGCCTACGTGAACATGACACTTTGAAAGGACGCTAAGTGATTTCGATATTCACCGGCGAACAGGTATACCGCGACGTCTGAATTATTTTTAGAGGGGTTACACTTTTGCGTGGCAAAAGCCCGCTTCGGAGCGATATGGAAAATGGGATTTCGCGAAAATCGGCCCCTGGTCACAGCTTTAATCTCTCGGGGATCGGTACGAAATTGCCGCGGAACAAGAGTTAATAGTTAATAGTAATCACTTGGCGCGCCGGGCAAGAGCTTAATGAAGATCTAGATACAGTGGCAGTCGGGGCGTTAGATAGGCAATCTGCTTAACCAGGCCGAAGGCGGCCCACATACGTGTACGAGACGCGAGATCCTCGCGAGTCGCCGCCGCCGCAGAAATAACAAACGACGTGCGATATCCCAATTAATTATCCGACCGCCTAATTACCGGCGCAGCCGCGGCCGCCGTCGCCACGCCTCCTCGGCCTGCACTTCCGATCGGGATTTACGCGGGATCGCGGGAAAAGTCATAATTATTTTCGCCGCGAGGCTCGAAAAAGAGATTCGCGCGACTCGTCGTTAAGGCATATATAATATAAGGCAGGAACGGTATATATTCCTCGTCACGACTTGCCGGCCGGCGTGTCCGCGAGGTGCGCTCTCGCCGAGAGAAATACGTGTGCACGAGCGAGTGTCCCTACGTATGATTGGCCGGCAGATGTCACTCGTTATGTAAATGTTCGAGTGTTTACGAGGAGACACCTCGAGAGGTAACTAGAGGGAGGCTCGACGCCCGACGCCGAGTCGTATAATGATGCGCTAGAAATATTCCTCCTGCCTCCTGCTTCTTCTCGGCTTCTTTCGCTCCTTCTTTTCTCGTACTTCGCCACCTCCGGCTCTCTCTCCCTTTCCTGCGCCTCGGTTTGCGCGCGTCCGCCGGATTGTTTTTTTTTTTTCCCTCGAAGTCTCATTTCGAGAAAATTCAGCCACTGCAGTTTTCGCGTACGGCCTTATTCGGCTATTTTCGAGACGCCGATCTTGCGTAATTTATGCAAGCTGCGCCGAGGGGATATATCGAGGAGTACTTGTGCGTGTAATAGCCGGTGACAGGTTATTATGAAATTCGCATCTTATTTAATTACGAAGCGGTGTATTTGTATTGAACGAATAATTAATTTCATTAATCCGACCGTATAAGGTTGTGAGAAAATTTGTACTTTATTAGCGGTAAATACATTCAAATACATAATCAAGTTTTATTTACTCTTCAATGTTATTTTGAACATATTAATTAAAACGGCTTCGCCTTCAAAACCATAACTTTTACTACTTTATCCCAAGCGAAACATCTGCGAAATAAGACTCGCGTATCCTCGCATAAACTCCGTCGAATTTCCGTTGCATAATCGCGGCCTTAAAAGCGCTGCTCTCCTTCCATTAAAAAGCAAAATACCGAGCAAAACCAAAGCCACGAGTGTCAATGGATCTTATCCGGACGACGAACGAGCCCGTTCCGCCGACAAATTACGCGGCGAGTTGTACCGGCCGAGTGTATAAGATCGCTTTGTCACTCTCTTTCCCTTCTGCGGAAGATGCAGCCGGAGAGAGAGAGAAAGAGAGAGAGCGAGGCCGCTGCAGCTACTCTCCCCCGGTTACTATCGCGTTCACGTACGCCGAGAGGAGGAGGATCTCGGACTCGGTCTCTAATTGCGTTAGATAGCGCCTGCCTTATTAATAACCCCGCACGCCACTTTCGATCTCCTTTCGCCTCCCCCTTTTTGCCGTCGATTCTTTTCTTTTTTTCCTGCCTCTCGATATATTCGTTTTGGTCGCCGCTCTTTTTGCTCTCCTCGGGCTGCTCTTTGTATACGCAAAGGGGGGGAAGCCGGGGGATCGCGTGCTCGATATCTTCTTTATTTTAAAGCCGGAAAGTTTATTGGCATAATTCGGTCCGCGTGTCCTTGTATTTATTTTGTGCAATTTGCTCGGAGGTGGAGGATTTTTTTGCGCCTTATATAAAGAAGCTAATTTTACGAGTTTGTTTTAGCGGAATGTCGAGTCGATAGAGCGGCGCGCAATATATATGCGCGACGTGGAAGAAATCGCTGCATTATGCGTAACAAGTATAAAATCAAATAATTATTGAATAATTTATGTGCATTTCAATTGATTTCATTAAAATAGGTTTTATCATTCCATAAATTATTGATTACATAATGATTAGCAGTTTGATTAAAATTAATTAGTTCGTTAATCGCGAAAATACCTATTCGATTACGTTCATTAAATTTGCTTTTACGCAAGCGAAATAAAATTTCAGCATTATCTCCTTTATAGCTCCTGGTTACATCAGCGAATTATCAATAAACGTAAAGTACCCTCCTAACCGGGGTCCCCGCAAAATCCACTTCTCAAGAATCCGGCGTTCGTTGGAAGAAAAAAGTTGGCTCCCTCGTCGGGTTCCAGCTCCGGCCAAAGACGAATACACGCGAGACTCTCGGAGCATGAGCTCTTTGGATTATCCTCGTTCTATATGCCATATCGTCTCCTCGAAGCTCGTTGGTCGTCTCGTGCAGGAGAAAAGGGGGGCGGGAGAGAAAGCAGGGGATAGCGGACAAGGCATTTCACTTAATGATAACCTGACTTCTCGGGCCGTTATCGTTCTCGTCTCCCTCTCGTCGTCGTCGACGACGTCTCATACGCGAGAGAGCTGCATCGGCTCTTTCTCTTCTCTTTTTCTCTCTCGGGGCCCCGTTATCGCGCGGACCAATCTCTCCTCGGCGCGCACGGCTCAGCTTCTCTCGACGAACCCGGGCATCAGCGCGTCCGATTCCTGATGCGTTGCGTCGCCGCAGCGGCCGCGGCGGCAACGGCAGCTTGTTTCGCGAAAACTCGTCGTCACGAGGAGCGAGAGGCTCTCGGGGGGGAGGGGAGAAGGAGCGCTGATGCAGATAAAGGAGTGCTTTGACTGAAGTCCAGTCCGGAGAGTCGCACTGTTCTTATCGCGCGCTCTCGGCCTTGGGCGCCAAAGAATTGTCCTTGGAGACTCGTTTCGTACGCTGTGAGAAAAAATTTCGAGCGCATGGATTACCGCGCTGCACCTCCCGTCGCGCTAATTGTTGCCTATATATCCTTTTCGATGCTGCTGCAAACGCACGCAGGAATCACTTACACCGCGGCGTGCGCCTTTTACCGAGAAGTACGAATACGGCGCGCTCTACGGAAAACTGAAATATCAATCTAGCCGGGGAGAGAAAAACTGCCTGCTTTCAGTTTTTCATTGTTCGGCCGTCAGACGTAAGTGACGCGTCAGCGAGGTTTTCCCACGGCCGACATAGACTCTCGCGACGGGATCTACTCGCCGCGGTGCGTACGATACATACATTTATGCCCGCGCACGAGCCGCGCGCCGCGGCTTTTGCAAAAACTGTCGCTGCGCTTCTGCGTATGGACGAGAAAGAAGCCGCGCGCGCGCGCCTCTCGCTCCTTTCCCGAGCCGGCGAGCTTGCATTAGACACGCGCCGCGGGACTCGTGCGCACATATATATATATATATATATATATACGTCGGCGGAAAGAATGAGGAAGAATTTGCATGCGCGACCGCGAGAGACCGAGAGCGCGGCCGCTTTGTGCGCGAGCCGCATTCTTCAATAACGCAACGGATCCTTCTTTTCGAAAAAAAAAGGCAAAAAAAAACAGCCAGGTCGACGACCGTTTTTATGATTTTGAGGCCGTGCACTTCCCGGAGAACGTGCGCGCACTGCGAGAGAGAGAGAGAGCTCGCTGCGCTATCCGAGCGACTAACTCGGCCGCGGCGATCGCTCCCGTTTTCATTAGCGTTTGGCCGAATTTTTCGATTCCTCTCTTTCTCTCTTGTCCCGCGTTTCGATCTCCGAAAGGCCGTCGAAGCAACATTGACAAAGTAGCTATGCAAATACGGCCGGAGAGCTCGGGCCGCCGCCGCGTGTACTCGCGGGATTTAACGAGCGGCGATCAAAACTCGTGTAATGGCTCGGGGGGGCCTGAAGGGGGTTGAGGCGGACAACGCACGAGCGACTATATGGTGCCCAGGAGAGGACATTATAGCCGCGATAAGGAGGACAATATAACGGCGGAAGAGAGGAGAGCAAGGCCGCGCGCTCCGCTTATTGAAAGAATAATTAAGCGAATGGAAATCAGATGGCTGCTGCTCATTTTTCTCGGGCGGGCCCCGCTCGTTCTCTGTTTTTCTTCGTGCGCCGGCGATCGTACGCGGGTTCAAATAAATATTGCGCAATCGCCGTCTATCAGAAGCTGTTTATTCAAAAGGTTCGCTCGGCCGAGGGGAAACGTATACTGCTCGGCCATTACGGCAACACCTGTAACAGTATATCGATAAGTTGTAAACTCTTACCCACTCCCTAGATAGTACTCACACCTGTAGCCCTGCTTTCCGCGAACAATCAAGCAGTAAGTTTTCTCGGCGCGCGCGCGCGGCTAAAATCCCACGTGCAAAAAGGCGCCTCTCTCTCTCTCTCTTCTCGGCCGCCACACTCGGAATACTCGAAAGAAAAGAGGGATTCGCACGTGCCTGCGCGGTCTTACTCGGATAAACGTCGCTTGCCAGCCGCGCGCTGAGGGAGCGAGACCTGCCGCAAAGCACGACAGGCTTCCAGCTTTGGGCCTTAATCGTTGTTTACCGGGGAGAGTGAGAGGGACAAAAGCTGGCGCGCGCGGCGCTCTCGCGGGGATGACAATCGACGCCGCGCGTCTGTGTTTTGCAGGCCGCGGCATTCCGCCGACACGCCGGCTTTAACTACTTTTCGCGAGCGATTTTACACTCTGCCGGACTTTCTTACGAACGACCAGCCATTACCGAGCGCGAACAAGTGCAGCACACCTGTATAAGGCATTGTAAGGGTGAGACTCTGTGTACGGCCTCTCTCTCTCTCGCTTTATTTTAATTTTAATGAGCGTTTTCTCGCTATTGGAAGAAACGTCGAGCGTTAAAGCCCGAGCCGAGAAACTGCCAACTCGCTAAGTAAATCGTAAAACGCGCCGCGAGGGGGAAGCGTTTTTGAGGATTTAGCGAACGAGCCGCGTCCGCTCTCGAGAGCGGTTTGCCGCTAAAAGTGGATTCAGCTGCCGCGCGCGGCGTCCGGACGCAATTCGACAGGTGCAATTATAAAGTATAAGGTTAGGGCCATAAAGGGAGGAGCGCGAGTTCACTTTCGAGAGGCCGGCCACTGGTATCTCGATGGGGATATAAAATTATCTAAATTTGATTAAGCGGGGGCCCCATAAAATTTTCGCCGAGAGCAACAATTTTCATTCTGTAATTGGGCGTTGATTAATTTCGAACCGCCGGTCAATTGAATTTTTACGGCGCCCGGATATTTCTATCAGCCGAAAATAACCCTCGCTCTCGGGCACGAAAAAAAAGGGCAGGGATTCCAGGGCTAATTAATAGGTGTCACCCGTAACGAAATCGACACAATCGGTAAAAATCGCCGAGCCGCCGCGGCGTTTTTCCCGTCCTCTTAAACGGTCTCCTCCGATCCGCCTCGCGAGTTGCATATTTTAAATTCTGCTGACGTTCGCGCGCCGCGCTCGTCGGCCGGCGTCGCGGCAAAAAAGGCCAGCGGCGGCGGGTCACATAGTCCTCTCTCCTCTCTCTCTCTCTCTCTCTTGTTTTTGTTGCCCGGACGGCGCGCATTTCGCTCTCGCTCGGTATGCGAGCGCGGCGCGACCCTCCGCGACAGCTTTTCGGCTCTAGGCGACGATCTTTTTGCCCGGCGACGTCTTCTATGCGGGCTAAGGATGAATTTTTAGCGAGTTTTTGCCGTCGCCGTTCGTCGGGAAGTTCCTTTATTTCGGGCAGTGGCTTTTATTGACAATTAAGAAATGCTTCCGCGGCGCGACGACGGGGGTATATAAGGAGGGTAGCTGGCTGCAGACTGTCGAGTTGAGAATGCATATTTATAAGGTGCAGAGTGCTTTGATGCCACTTCCGCTCTGTATTACATAGGAGTATCGTGCGTTATTAATTGCATTAAGTCTTATACTTATTAGCATCAAAATATAATCGTTATTACTCGGCGCAAAATGGGAATTGAAAGATATAAATTCGTTTCCGCTCGAAATTGCAGTTTGCCCGATTATTTAAATTGCAAATAAGCCAAGCACGGTATTAAATGACAAAGCGCGATTTTGGAGTTTGTCATCCGACACCTGGGAGAGATCGCGAGGGGACAGCAGGTGCAGGTAATAAATACGTACCACTGGCATCGGTGTGTAGCCTCAATGGAGTCCTTTTTTTCTCCGAGGAACGTCTATTTGTTGAAAGAAAGTTATCCTTGAACGTTTAATTCGATTATAACGAGACTCGTGTGCACGGCCTTTTTATTAAATTTATTTCCAAATTGATAATTTAATTGAAAATTATGCGTGCACTTAATTCGCATTAAAGACGATTAATTTTAATTGAAGCATTGAGAAGCGAATCGAGGACCATCTTGCTCTTCTCCTTCTTCGTACGTCTCTGATTATGCTTCGAGTGCTCTCGTCCTTAAAAATTTCGCGCATTTTATTCGAGATCAAACGAATTGTGCATTTGGAATATTGAGGATGCCGACGCGCATCACTGACAGCCATTGTACCGTCGTGCCAAACGACTCGCGCACGCGCTTTCTTTGCCGCTCCGATGCCGATGCATCTCGCTGCATAGCGGTTCTCAACGCGAGTCCTCTCGAATTAAAAGCTTGTATAATACTCAAAGGCGTCTTTGGATTAGATACACTTTGTCTCTCCCGGTGAAATGTGTGTTTTTTCAGCGCGGAATATTAATTCTTGGTTATTTGAATTTAATAGCGGTGTAATGATTTAGTGCTGTATTTGCATCTAAAATTTTATGCAAATTGGGCAAAATTAATAAATCGCGCTAATTCCTGTTATTATTACTTTAACATATTATTCAATATTAATTAACAACGGCTAAGCCTGAATTAACGATTTTTAACGCTACCATTAGGGCGAACTTGAGCGCCAAGGCCGCGACCTTCAAGTGATAATCCTGAATTATGATTTAAAACAGAGTGTACGCCTCTGATCCGTGGGTTCGGGCACGAATAATGTACAAGCAAATCCAGAGGCAAGAAACTTGTTCCGCGGGATTGTGTCGGTTCTACTCGCTCGGAGCAGGAATTCATTTAGTTCGCGGCGACACTTTTGCGCGATTGCATTTTAAATTGTAACACGCGTTCACGGCTAACGGAGGAGACGCACCGCGAGAGAGAGACGACTGATGTTTTTATTTTCCATTGAGTTGTCCCGCGCTTTTTATATCCGGCAATTGAACCGCTAAGAGAAGAATCTATTATTGTCGAACTGCCGCGGCGATATAACGTTGCCTCGCAGCGAGTCGGCGAGAGAAGATATTCGAAACGGCTAAAAAGAAAGGAGCGCGACAATGAGAACTTGTAAATTCCATTAATTCGCCTAATGCCGAGAAAAAATCCACTTTACAATCTGTCGCCTCGTCTACGCGTCGTCTCCTCCTTCTCCCCGCGTTCTTCTTATTTTACATAAATTTCCGAGTCGAGAAACCGGTATATGTATCTCGGATCCTCCGCCTTCATCAGTTAAAAACATGTAAAATTCATTCACAGTTAAGCGCATTTAAATGTCGCGAGACGAAACTGAATCGAAGCGAAGGAGGCGGATAGGCGGCCGCGCGGCGGGGGCAAAAAATAAAAGGAATCCCGGGCTTTCCGCGCAAAAACGGATCGATCAAACGTGACGCGAATTTCCGAAAAAGCCCGTCTATGACGAGGCCGAGGAGAGAGGAGAACCTCTGCTGCTCCGCGTGCTCGCCTCCTCGCGGTAGGCACGTTGCCGTTCTTGTGTGAGAAAGACGAGCCGAGGGACAGTGTCGCCACTGGCAAAAACACTATTGAGTTAATCAACTAATTTATAATTAAAATTCCTCGATGCCCGGCGGCTGCGGCTGCGGCTGCGGCGGCGGCGGCGGCGGCGGCTCTGTCTCTTCTCCTTCTTCATTCCCCGTCGAATCGCCCCTTTTGGTCGTCCGTCCGTCTGATGGCCAAAGGCCGAGAGGCAAGAAGTGCAGGCGCGCGTCGCTGTCTGGCCCCGATTCCTTTTCGCGGTAACCGCTGTCAAATTCATAGAACACCAATTAACCGGCTCATCGACGCGCCTCTCTCTCTCTGTCTCTCTCTCCGCTCCCGGAGCTCGCCTCTCTCGCGAAACCGGCTGCCGATTCCTCGGCCGCTTTTTCCCCCCGTGTTCTCTCTTAATCGCGCGAGCCACTTTCTTAATAGGGGCCCGCTCTCGACCTCCGTTGCTCGTAATATTTAACATCGGACAATGCTGCATACTTTTATGAGCATTTTTTACAATCATCTCCCCGGTGCTCGTAGAATTTCAAACATTTTAAATAAATTGAGATATAATTCAGGGGCTTTAATTAGATACGGCGCTTTTTGCTCGAATTAACAATGTGAGATAAATTTTTGGGGAATAAAAAAACACGCGCCCGGAATCAGAGATATAAGTGGAGAGAGAGAGAGAGAGAGAGAGGATGTTTATTTCGAGGCTTTATTTCCTGCATCAACAGTTATGTGCACTCGCTCGTATGCAGTGCGCGGACGTATAATTGTAAGCCCTTAAAAGATGAATCATTCTGTCGAACGTATCAGAACGCAGCCGTTGCGGCGCGCAACATCTGCACGTCGTGTTGTTTTCGCTTTCAATTGATATCGCAGGTGACGCCGTAATTAAATTAACAGGAAAAAAGTTCGCGTTTCGAAGGAATGCAAATACCGCGGCATACTTCCCTTTTTTATCGCCAAGCGTACGAATAAAAATCCAATAAACCTTGCCATTTTACCTTATAACTCCAATTGATAAAGTCTTTCTTTCTCCATCAAAATACACGTGGAAGTTTCCCGCCGGCTTCCACGTTGCACGCAAAAAAAACTCGAATAAATCACTCATTTTCAAATGCAGACCTCAAAAGTAAGAGAGAGAGAGAGAGAAAAAAAATCGGCAAATAATTCGCGGCCGGGCTAGCAGTCCATATACACGCGTGTACCCTTTCGCGGTGCGCCGAGTGAAAATACTGTTCTGTTTGTTGATTAATCGCGATCCTCCTCGCGCTCGAGCGCGCAATAAATGCTTCGACCGGCCCGTTCTCTCGCGAGCCGTACAAATTTCAAAACGATCGCGGCCCCCGACGTCCGCGAAAGCTCAGCAGCGGCACGGCCCGCCGAAACTTTATTTTATCTGGCGCTCTCGGCTCGTCTTCTCTCTCTCTCTCTCTCTGCTTGTCTACATCCTCCCTCCCCCCAACCCCCCCCGAGGAGGCTTCGGGTCGGCGGGAATTTGCGATCGCTGTTTATTTTTGAAGATTACGAGGCGCGACAGTTTATTTTGGACGTTAGTGTGCGCGCCGCTCGACGAACGAGAAATTCCGCAGGATCTTCGTTAACTATAATACGCCGCGCGCGCACCACTCGTTTACACTTCGCGCGGCTTCTTCGCTCGACGAGCGAAGTAAGCGAAGTATAAACGAGCACGAGAGGGGGGAGAACGATAAGATCTCCGCACTCTCTCTCCCGATTCGATGTCCTATTAATAGAGGTAGACTTCGCGCAAGCTCGAAAAACTGAAGTGTACGAAGAGAAGGGAAAGGATGATGGATAATACGAGCGCCGAGTGGCTGGACTCGATAGAGAGATATTTTAACACTTTCCTGTGTGGGCACGGAGAGTTTATGGATACCAGAGTGTTTGATCAGTTTTTGAATCAAACAAGACACCCGCGAGAAAAGCATCCGAAGATTTAGTGAAGTAAAATCAGCGCAAGAGTGTATATACAGTGGCGTGACGGGTTCGGACAGTAGACGACAGGTAAGAAGAGCAATTACTCGGGCAAACAGAGTGCAGATCGCAATAATTATCCGCGTTAGCGTCGCTCTTTCAGCGAGCGTCTCGCCCACGCGTTAACACCGTGTCGGAGACGCGTCTCCCTTCTCGGCGTCCGAAATCTAGCCGGTGCGTGTGTGCGTGTGTCGCTTGAACCGGCCGACGATTTTCCGGCCAGTATAAAAGACGCACGAACGGCATCACTCGACACCCGCTGAAATCTCGAAGCTTCCCGCAACTTTATAAGCCTCGATGAAGTAAGAGCTACGGATTTAATTGCGCCGGTCGCCGTCGTCATTGTCTAGCGCGTTTCGACGCTGGCGGCGCGATGAGTCGCGACCGAGGAATTGGTATTAGGCCAACTCGATTTGCCGAGAGAGAGAGAGAGAGAGAGAGCGGAGCAGCTCTGCCGTTCGTTCACTGATGTACGGCTTCGTGATAGTTTTGTGTGCTTTCGGTCGGATTTGCAATTTCGAGACGCGAATGCGAAATACATACTTGACACAGATATAAAGGACAGGGAAAAATAAGAGCTTTTGGCAAATGAGCGACGGTTTTATTGTCGGAGCGGACGCGTCGGTTGAGCTTGGAATTTAATTTACGCGGGTATTTACCGGTTACGCCCGTGATTTATTTCCGCTCGGGGCGGCATTCAATTGTTTGACTGATATTCCTCTGCAAAAGTGTTAATAAGTCGAGGCTAACTGTTTATTTATCAAGCTAAGTCGAGCCGAGCGGTTTATTTTTCTGCTTCGGAGGCTTCGAGGGTTTATTTATATAGAGCGAATATTATACGCATTAAACTATTTATGTAGTACGAAAAGATAATTTGTCAGTGCAATGAAATTTACAGTCACGCCTTGGCGAAAATTTCGGGCAGCTTCTTCAAAAGCGCGGCTAATCGCCGAAACGCTTCGGCGGACGTTTTTCCGTCCCGGAAAGCCATTTACTAATTTCGCTCTAATCACGATAATTTATTATCTCGAGTCCTCCGCCTCGCTTCTTGCCCGAAAATTTCCAAATAACCAAATACCGGGAGCAGTGTTTCTTCTCGCATTTGCGATCCTCGCCGGGCTCCAATAAATATCTGCCGGGGAGTAATTAGTTTTTGCCTCGGGACGCGCGAAAAGAAGAGAAAAATTATCGATGCATCGAGGAGAGAGGGAGAGGGAGTCTCAACGGGGAATCTCTTCTTCGTCCGTCGCGTCCTCTAATACCAAGGCGTCACGGCCTCACGAACAGTCATGGCAAGTTTTTGCGCCCTCGCTGCTCTCGAAATTTGTTAAGAGGAATGTAGAGGGATCCGCCCGTTTTATCTCCCTCTCTGTTTCGCTCTCACTCTCTCGTCGACGCGAGAGGAGACAGAGAGAGAGAGAGAGAGGAGTCGCGCTTATACGCCACGTCAAATTCCTGAAACGCGCGAGTCTAATTTAGCGTTTCTTAAATGGTAATCCAACGGGTGGATGCTTTTTTTGCGCAAAAATCGAGTATGCCAGTTATTCTCGACCGAGTCGCGGCGGGTTTTTACATTTTTGACGAACTTTTTAACGACAGGTCACAATTGCGTGTGTGCTTTTTGCTCGTGATCCACTAATTTATTATAATCGTCAGTCTTGGTAAAAAGGCCTTTATGAAACTTAAAAGCTCGGCTATTACAAAGGAATTAAACCTCTCTTTTTACACGCCGACAAAAACGAATTCCTCCATTTATTTATTTTTTTTCACCGACTGACTAGCCATTTTTAAGCGACTACAATTTTCTGCAGATAATTCTCGAGTGCTTAAAAGTGACGTAAAACTTTTTCCATCGCTCCCACTTCGGTGGATCTCGGCCGAGTTTTGGCGACAATGCGGGGCCCCCGGAATATCCAAAGGCTGCCTCCTTGCGCCGGGAGGAGGACAAAAAACGCGACGGAGAGCCGCGTGGGGTTATACATAACACGATTTAATGAGGATTTGTGTGACAATCCCCGCTGACTCTCGGAGCATATGCCAGCGGAGATGTAGAGCGCAAGATGTTCGCCGCGGACGAAACGAGCGCCCACACTTAACGTCTCACTTTTGTATACGTGTGCGGCGCTGCTAACCGGAGCCCCCGAGATAAGTCCTGTATACCTGACGGAGCGCGCGAAAGCCTTTATCGGACCGCTCCGCTGTCACCGCTGACATCTTGTATCGCGGGATTAAGGCGAGGAATCGCAGATCGATCTGTCGGCGATGATCGGTTGAGTGTCGTTCGCCAAGGATTCGGCGATTTGTTTCTCGGAGCGCGCCGAATGCGCGACGAGTCGGATCATCGGGTTTTTGCAGGCGAACCGCTCTCGTCCCTGCGTCTCGATGCGCGAGAGATATGCAGAAATTATTAACAACAAAGGAGAGATTTGTATTTCCAGGTACGACTCATAATTTGTCCGAGATCTACGTGTGATTCGGCAGCGCCGATCTTTTCCTTTTCTCCGCCCTGGGGATAAACATCCTTGAATATTTGCAGAATCTTGATCGGGCCCGCTGATTGGTCTAATTATGCCGTTGACCAAGCTTCGCTTATGAAAGAATCAGAACGGACCGAAACACGCGCACATTTTCCTTATTAAATCAGGCAGGCGTCTAAAGGCCGGGACCGATCCCCGAGGCCCCGTAAATTTCTCAAGTTTTCTACGATAAATTTAAATTTCATGATTTGCACATCCGGTTGAATAATTTATGGTACTGCAGGCCGCACGATTGAAATTCCACGAAATCGCCCCTGACGGCCAGGCGGCAATCAATTACTCCGGCTATCTCTATTTTACAAAAGAGCGATATCGCGCCAAGCTCTCTCTCTCTCTCTCTCTCTCGCACGCATCGATATTCATCGCCTCCCGGTGGTGGCCCCGCGATTCTGCGAAAGGAAATTCATTAGGCGGAGCTTCCTCCGCTTTGGCGCGAAAATCCCGCCTCTCCTGGCGTATATATCCCTTTGGCAAAAATCGGCTGCGGGTACGTGATCTCTGCGTTTCGCGAGTCTTCTGGAAAATTTCTTGCTCGATCCGCGGGTCAATAAATTCCAGACGTCAATCGTGCACCGTCGCCGGTTTCGCTAATGGTTAGTCACGGGTTACGTGTTTGTACGTTCTCTCTCTCTCTCCTGGCCGCAGCGGAGGAGGACGCGCGAAAAAAGCCGGTCCCATACTGCCTACGTGCACACGTATTTGAGCGTCTAGGAATAATAAATAGAGATAGACGAGCGCAGATATCCGAGGCAGTCGCTGCTGCGCTGCGGATTATCGCGCGCGGAATTAGATGGCTGATTCGAGTCAACGAGTCGGCTCGCTTCGTTATTTCTACTTGTGGATTCGGCGAACCGCCAGTTGTTTCCGCGAACTTTTCTTCTGCCTCGCGCGCTCTTTGCCCGCCGCGTCAATTTCGCGCAAATTACCGTATATAGGAAATATTTAATTTAATTAGGGAACGCGCCGCTCGTTTAGAAAGCCGGCTCTGATAAGGCCTTTTTCCATAAAGGCTTTTCCAAGTAAATTGCCCCGCTGATAATTCACGCCGGCAGATTAGACTTCGCCTCTCCTTTTTACGTAATTCCAGCAGGTCGCAAATTTTCAGTTAAAAGTTCGCTACTGTTTTAACGAGAGAATTTGAATATAAAATTTCGAGGATGCCAGGGAGCGGATGTAAACAAGAAAAAATCCGTGAGTCCGTTGAATCTGTAAAGAATATATGTGTTTTAAGTAAGCGACATGTGCAAGGCCGAACCTCTGAATCTCACGGACTCGCACTTTTTGCAAACCCTCGACAGGAAGAAGCCTGTTCAAAACACCACGGCGATTCTATTTTTAAAATAAAAGAAGAAATGGCGAATCCGCAGCTAAAAACGTCCTTATTCCCCCCACCCCACGTGCAAATTGCCTACAACCCAGTCGAGCCCCCGAATGAAACCACGAGTAAAAGAACAAGTGTATACAATTCTCGAAAAACCAACAAAAAAAAAAAATACGCCTCTCCCGCGCTCTCGCACGTAACTAATCAGCTCGTTCTCTTTCTGTTTCAGATGTCATGGGTAAGTGGGATAATCGACTTTTCTCTCCAGCATCTTCCTCCCGAAAGGGCGCAGCCGAGGGTAAGCGCGCCGCCAATCGCGATATCGCTTTCAAGCCCCGCGAGAGAGAGAGCGAGAGAGACGGAGGAAATCAGCGCGGGATCTCCTCTGGCCTACGCGAGAGGACGTTAATGATCGCAATTAACCGAGCCGATGGTCGTTCGTTACGTCCGCTCCTCCTCTCTCGCCTGCGCGAATCGCGTAATGAAGACCCGACGACGACGACGACAACTTTTACTCGGCCTCTCTCTCTCTCTCTCTCTCTCTTGCACTCGCGTGCGCGGAATATAAGGCCGAGAGAGGCTTCCATATTGGCGACGATTTAATCGACGATCGCGACGCAATTCATTGGCCGTATGGCTAAGCGACACGTTCCCCGAGAGCTTAATAGCTTACACGCGACGCGCGACATTCGTTTTGACGCCTTCGTCTCGTCCTCGGCCGTTTCCTTTTTCCTCCGCCTGCCATTTTACATTTCGTTCAGGATCGCGCGCCTGGGAGAGAGGGAGAGCCTTAAACGATTTCTGGTCGGTCGGCTTCTTCATTCCCGGCCGGACTTTTTACGTGAGTTAAATTTACATTTTCTTGCGATTTTTGAGGCGAATTTGTAGGTATAAAAGACGCTGTAAATTCCCCGACGGCTCCTTCGGGCTGCGAGAGCGGAATGACGATGTGCCCGGTCAGTTAAAGCCGTGATTGAATCGTTAATGGACCACTCAATTAAGTCAATTTACAATTTGATATCAAAATCAGGCAAGTTAATCCGTTATCGATGCTCGTTTCGATTCCTGTTTATATTCCGGCGAACGTTCGGTTTTATTATATTATTCACGCTGTTTATACTTATCCGACCGATTTTCTCTCCTTCTCCCGCGCCAAAGAGAGAAATCGCCTCCGCAGCTTCTGGCCTTTAAAAATCAAACTCATCGCCGGGTTAAAAGCCCCGATTTTTCACCTTAACGACGAATGGATGCAAATGCGGGCAACGAAACAATTTGAAGCGGCCGCGCGTGACGTGAAACGCGAGCAAAGATTGCTCGCCCCGAGGAGTAGCCGCTGCCGCGGCCAAGATCGCTCGCCAATTACGAAACTTATCAATCAATTTCCCTTCTCCCCTCCACCCATAAAAATGCAAAGTCCCGCGTCTCTCTCCCAACAGTGCTCGCGCGACGGCGCGCACTCGGCAGCGCTGTGTATACGTACGCGGCGGCGGCGTACAGGGCTCCGCGGCGATCGTTAACGGGCGTCGGTAATTAATATATAAGCGGTAAAAGCAGCGGCGGGAGAGAGAGAGAGAGAGCGGCGTCCTCCCCATAAATATGTATGCACTATATTACTCGCGGCCGCGTGTGTGAGTGCGCGTCCGTGCGGGCCTCGTATCCGCGCGCGAATCGCGCGGTAGCCTGCGGAACCGGTGAGCTAGCCGGCGAGCGCAGCCGCGATTTAATGATTTTTTCCACGCGAGCGAACCGGTTGCCGCCGCCGCCGCCGCAGCGCGGCCGATGTGTGTACGCGTATTATGTACGTGGAAGGCTTTTGCGCGCGGGGAACGTTAAATTTTGCGTTAATTATCGAGCCATTTTTCCCCGATTTTCCCCCGGCCCGCGTTAAGCCCCGCGTGCGGCTGCTCGCGAGTAATGCTCATTTTAAGGTTCATAATTAAGGGTTGAGCCGAAAATATATACACTCGCTGTTGCCCGCTCGAATTTATATAAATTAGGCGGCCGATCGAAGCGTGGTTAAAAAAAAAAAAAAAAAATAGAAAAACGAAGAAATTGGCAGATGCGCATAATGTAAAATCGTGCGGCTCGTCCGGGGCTAATCTCGAAACACTTTCGCTCGCACGCAATTGAATATGCATTCGCTCGGCGCGCAATGCAATTACGAGCGCCTCCCTCTCGGTGCGAGAGTCGTAAGCATTAAACGGCACCGCAGAGGCTCTCTCTCTCTCTCTCTCTCACTCTCCGAGAGTCGAGGTCTGAAAACCCCCCGCGCAGTTGAATTTGGCGCCGCGGTCGTCCGACAAATAGATTACGTGCTGCTGGGGTTTCTTTCCCTTTCTGTCATTCGCTCTCGCACTCTCTCGCACATGCCACTCACGTAGACGGCGACGACTACGACGACCCTCTCGCCTGCTGCCGCCGCCGCTGCTGCCTCTCGAGGAAAAATTGTAGCGCGTTAGTAGTCCCCGAATCCACTAACCATTCCATTATTAAATCGACGCCGGGGTTCGCCAGAGGAGGATGCTGCGGGCGCATTGTGTATGCGGATCGCGCACAAGTGTATGACGAGTGAATGTCAGAGAGAGAGAGAGAGAGAGAGAGAACCGCCCGCCGAGTCAAGGTTTAACCGCATGATTTCTTCCCCGGTCGGCGATTAGATTTTCGTTAAGCCCTCGATGTTCGACTCATTATTTAGCTCTCTTCGGGAAGTCTCTTTTATCGTGGAATAAGTTACTTTTAATGCTTTATTTAATATCTTGATGTCTGAAGCCGCATGCGTTTTACGTAGCCAATTAAGCTGCATGCATAAAAAATGTCGTGTTTCGTTTAGGAAGCATTTTTTCACTGGTTTATTAACAATCTGCAATTAATAAATTCGCTTAATAAAGCCCGCGGAGCTACCGGGCTGTAGTTCTCAAGCTACCGTGGTGAAATCAGAATGTAAATTCAATTCTCACAGGAAGAACGCATCGAGTTGCGCAACTACCTGTGCCAATTTAGGAGCGAAACTACAAAGAGGCTTGACTTTCCTTCTTTTACTCGTACTTTGGATTTAACTTTCAAATAAGCAGCTACACGTGTACTAAGATTTTAAATCGCGATGTCGGGTATGCTTGCATTCTTTCGAGGATTTGAAAAAAGTTTGATATCGTTGCTGCGCTTAAACATTTTTAAGGATTATTCTGTATACAATAAAAGGATCTAAATATTTCCGAGATTACTGCGGCAGCATTTTTTCAGTGCCTCTAATTGAATTTCTGTGCCTCGAAAGCATTTGCATTGAAAGCAAATTCGTACTACAATTATCGTATTATTTTACGTATTTATTGTGGGAATTTCATTCAAATTTATGTGGATAGATTAATTTCTTAATAATTTACTCTCTAGTAATAAGCAGCTTGGTACAAATAAGATATCAATTATTAATAAAATTTACGTTCACGTTTTCAAAACTTGAGAAACTTAAGCAAATATAGGCATTAAAGAATCGCAGAATATTAATTAACGTGGCATGTTATAAATAACACTTAACGATTGCATTTAATCCGCAACTCTGCAGTAAACGAAGGGAAAATTAGCAGTAGCCATGCGGCAAAACGTTAAGCGACGCCAGAATGAAGCAATGCATCTTCCGTTCATTCTTTCTCCCGTGCGAGCCACGCATCGCCCTCCGAGAGAGGAAGATGGAAAGGACGGGAAGGAGAGAGGTGGAGAGGGCGGGAGAGGCACTCCGCGCTATACATACTTCCGAAAAGACGAATGGCGAAGGAGCGATGATCGTCGGCTCGAGTTATGCGACTTCTTGCCGGCTCTCGCCACCGCGCAGCCTTCGGGATATGATCTCTCTCGTCGAGATGCCTAGAGAGAAAGAGAGACAAAGATAAAAGATAAGCGCGCGGGGCACATATCCGCGAAATATTCACGCGCGCGAAAAAGAAGCGGCCGGCAGCTGCCGGGGCAAAAGCGAGAAAAGAAAAGCGTGAGAGAATCGGCGTAGAGAGAGGCGAGCTCGCGCTCGCAAAAAACAGCCCCGGGATCGAGAGCGAGAGAGAGAGAGAGAGAGAAAAAGCTAGGAAGGACTCGCCGATACATACGTGCGAGCATGTCGGCGCTGCTCCCTCAAATATGCCCAATTAGCCCGGGCTGACATAATAAGTAGATAAACAACCGTCCGGCTCGGTCGCGCGAGAGAGAGAGCGTCGAGCGCTCTCCGCGGTGAGATCAGAGGCGCGAACTTTTTCTGCACGCCTGTCCAACGCGACAAGAACCGAAGGGGGGCTCGCGCGGCCCCGCGCGACCGGTAGAAAAAGGATCGCTCTGCGGCGGCACTGCAGGTGAGCGATCGCATTTTAAGGGACAATTTAGTCACTCGTCCGTCACGCCGCCGCGCCGCCGCACCGCGCCAAGAGCCGCGCGCGGCAAGAAGCGAGCTCCGAGTAAGCTGCGATGCTCACTTTGTGTCACGAGCGATTAAAATCACAAGTCCTTTGTACGAGTATATATGTATACCACGGCGTTTTCCTCCTCGGGGCTCTCCGCCAAATAAATCTACGTCTGATTAACGTCGATTGCGGGACGAGCGAAGCTTTCGCGGAGAATTGGATTTGAATAACGTCGCCGGGAAAAAGGAAGCGCCGCGTTGAATTTGTCGTAGGGGGACAGAAATAAGCGCGAGGAGCCTCCGCCGAGGCTGAATGAATTTCGGAGGTATTTATCGCGTTGGCGGAGAGGATACGGAGAGGCGCAAAAACGAGAAGCCCCGCGGGAGGAGTGGAAAAGGCCGGAGTACGTATATATGCGAAGGCTGTGCATATGCATGTCGTGCATTCTCGGCTCTGTGCTTGTTTATTAACGTGATTTATGGAGACGCCATCTCCGTCTCCGCGCCTCGCTTATAAGTCCTTTTCATACATCCTCGGATTTCTTTTTTGCCTCCTTCTCTCGGTTTGTCCTACATTTCTCCGTCTGTTTACCTTTTTTTCTCCCTCCTGACTCGCGACAGCCGCAATAATAGTAATCAGAAATCAACTCTACTCCGATTTTCGCAATTAATTTTCGTTAAATCCGTTTAACGCGAACTTCGTTATAAAGAGTTAAGCGCGAAATCGAGTTACGCTTTTAATTATATTTTCGCGTACGGGCGGTTATTAAAATTCATCGTCGATAATCGAGTCTCGGGCAACATTGTTTATCGCCAAAAACTAAAAAAAAAAAACGAGTTAAATCAACTAATCCTTTTATTCCGATACTCCAAAGCAATCGAAAGCCCGTTAAAACTAACGGTGCGCGCAGAAATATCGAATAAACCGAGTGATTCCCATCGCACTCCTTATACCTCCGCCAGGTACGTGCTCTCCTTCAAAGGGGTCAATTTGCCCCGTTTCTTTCTCCGCCAATCGCGAAGGCAGTCTGTTTACGCGGTGGCACGGAGGAGGAGGAGGGGGGAGAGGGGCGCGGGTGGGCTTTTGAATTACCGGCTGGCGGTGCGTGCAAACGAGGCCGCGGCCTTTGATAGTTCATAAAACGAAACGGACTTTGATTCGGTGCCCTTTGTAATCCAACGCGCCTTCTTATTGGGTTACTCGCTGCCGCCGCGCAGCCGCTGCAGGAAACGCTCCGTCTTGGCGGCTGCTGTATTGCCGCGCAGTAAGAGCCAGACGTAGAGTGAGAGAGAGAGAGAGAGCAATGCGCTTAGTACCAATCGGACGTTTTCAAGAGAGCGGAATTGCTGCTTGAGATTTATTCCTTTTTTCTCTCTCTCTCTCTTTCTCTATTTCATTTTATTAAATATTAGCCAGCGTAAATTATATTTGAAATTCGAATGCGGTTCGAACGTTAACTTACATAGTTTTGCAAATGGCTTAATACCATTAGGAGCTCGCGATAAGAAAATTCAAAATTGAATAATTTACGAGAAAAATTCTGATCGCGCGGTACAATTTATTTAGACGTAACTTAAAGTGTTTCGGCCTCTCCCTGGAAACCTTCCTTTAATAAATACTTACACTCGGTAACAATCTTCAAATGGTATACCGGACAAAGTAGCTGTGCCGCAATTCATACGCTTCTTCGATGAGCCGAGTCTAGTTTTACACCGGTTGTCTAATCTGAAAGCGTATGCTTACCTGCAAACGGCGAGTGCGCGAATTAAGTTGGTTAAGAGAAAGAGAGAGCCACTGAGCGGCTGAGCGATATATATTCCGATAGCTATACGTATATAGAAAAGTTTTATTGAGCTGGATAAGTCGGGTGTATATATGCTGTAAATGCGTGTCTCCTGCGAGCGCGAATCGAAAGTGAAAAACCGGTCTGTGTCACGCGTCAGGCTTTCCTAATTGTGTGATAAATCCTTCTATGGCCGGGGAGTTATGATGTATGGCCGCGGCGCGGAGCCTGATGTATTTTATCACACCTATTGGGCAGCGTTTATTTGATGAAAATGATTGAAGTATTTAGAACGCACTTGACGCGCTCATTTTTTTTTCTCGCTTCCGTCGCCGCGAATCGCGCCGTTTTATTCATCGCCGCGGACTTCGGACGAATTAAAGGGTACGTTTGAGGATATTTTATTTATGTGACTTTTATTATTCATTAGGTGTTTAATGAGTTGAATAGTTTATGCGCAACGGGTGTGATTTAGTAATTACTATAGGCTATTATTGCTTTCAGCAGTCAATTTTCTTCCATCTATTTCTAAACTCGATCTGGAGACCTGCGACAAATTGAGCAGAAAATTTATTTCATTAACCTTTGAAAAACCATAAGTCTTTACAGAACGAGACCAGCTCCACCTTTTAATTACAACTTTAAACCCGATCGATCATTCGCGAAAGCAAGTATAGCTCACAATTCCCGGGAGCCGGCGACGAATAAAACTAAAGCACCCGAAATTCCCCGTCTCATAAATACGTAAAAGCTACGAAATAGTTTCGGCGGGCGGTCGGAGAAAAAAAAAGTACAAAGGGAAATTTGCGTCGGCGCCACCGGTCACCGGTCGAGTCCCGCAGGACCCGGCTTGCACTGCTCTCGTATTCCCGGCGATATATAAACTGCTCCTTACGGCCGGCGGATACGTTCGCAAAATAAGTAGACAGTCGCGGTGCTCACGTATATAGTCTCGGGGTCAGAGCGGCGCGCATAGCGAGTGCCGAGAGCGGTCAGTGCCGAATACGAAATGACACGGCGAACACCGAGCGGATCCTCGCGGAGACCCCCTTTGCGGGATGATGCTGCGGTGTGCCATACATAAGGTATGACCGGCGTCGAGTCGCGCGAGACTCTCTCCCGTCGAATAAAAGAACAAGTCGTCGCCTGGTAATGTCCTTCCGGCGCTGAAGGGCCATTTCGCCGCTCCACTACGAGGGATGCAATTCGAATTTCCAACTTATCGGGGACGAGCGGAGTCGGTGTAAAAATCGAAGCTTCTTTTTCGAGGAATTAAAACGCTTCGCTCGCAGCTGAAAGATTGACTCGGAAGCCGCACAGCGCGCGCGCTCTCCCTCTCTCTCTCTTGAGCGATTACTCGCGCTAAGGTCGCGTCGGAGAGAGTAGGGTGTAGGCCGGCGAGCGGCGCGTGCGGGGGTGCGGTATTAAATCAATATAACGCCCGCTCGAGCCCATCGGCTTGCCCTCACGGGAGCCTGCCAGGGATGGACGATTTTCTCCGGGGCTAATCAAAGGGAAGGCAGCAGCCGCCGCCGCCGCCGCCGCACCGCGCTAATATTTCATGAGCGAGAGGCTATACACACCGGCGCCCGAACTGGGAATACGCGCCGGACACCTCAAAGGGCGGCAAATTGTTATTCGATGGCTCGAAAGAGGGAGAGATGCCGCTTGCCGGCCGTTTAAATTTTGACGGAGGATGCGCGTCGAGCTCGGAGGTCTCGGCTACGTGCGCAACATTCTAATCCGGATCGGCCTGTTTATTATTTAAAGCGCTTAAGTGGATACGGTGCGTGTACGGGGGTATATCGTTTTTCCGATGAATTATGAAGCGAAAAGTTTTTCTACGGCCCGGCTGCTCGGTGACAGAAACTTAAGTCGGTAATTGCTCGATACTCGGAGGATATAATAGCGATCGAGGCAATTATCCGCTGCTCCGGGGAAAAAAAAAAAATGAACGGTTAACGAGGAAAAAATTGAATATCGGCGTACGTTGAATAAATAAGAGCTGCGATGCGAGTTAATATTTTATTGAACTAAGCAAACTTTTGCTTTGCTTTCGAGCGAAATTTATATATTTTTCTATCGATGATATATACCTGTTATCTGTCTTGTAGGAATCAAATCTTTATGATAATTTATGTCAATCAAGCAGCTTTTGCGAACGGACGGAGAATCGATGAATGGAATATAGTAGATTTCTATTTAAAGAAATACTTAGAAAAATAATTTAAATACCATGTAAACAAACGAATAATACAAGAAGGCAGTCGTTTATAATTCAAAGATAGCAGGATAGATATAACTTAATCAGGCATTGTCGACTCGATTTAAATAAATCTCTCATTTTCTCAAGCGAGATTTCATAAACAATGCCCGGCAAGGGAACGACAATGACGTCAAAAAAGAGGTAAAAAAAAAAAAAAAAAAAACAACGCAGCGGCTCCGATTAAATTGAATTAATTACCGCGCGTGCGCTCGGTTGCATTATGCATTCGCAGTGCATTGTGGAGTTTTTGAAACGAAAAGGAAGAGAAGCAGGAAAAAACGGCGCTGCCGCAGATCTGGATGTAGAATTATAATCCGAGAGAGCGAGCGGAATAAGGCAGCGGTTCGGGAGCAGCGGCAGCAGCACTGCCACGGTAATTAATCGCGATTGCTCGATCACCGGCCGATATTATCGAGCGGGGCCGCTTTAATGTAAATGTCTGCCGCTGCCGCAACCTTTCCGAGTTGTCGTACGCACAATGGCTAATACTTTAACCGGCGCGCAATGTGTACGCAAGTGTGTTCCGGCTGCGTTTCCATGCATTATATGCGCAGAGGCCGCCTTTTATATTCGAGCCTTTTGCGCAATATACCTCGATGAAAAGAAGCCGTTAATTGTCGGGAAAATTCCTGCACCCTCATTATCGGCGGCGTAGCCTGGAGAAGAAAAAAGGCTCCTCTATCGACGTGTCTCTTGCCAAGTGTCGATGTATATGTCCGTATCGCATTCCGAGGCTCGCGCGACTGGACGAGAAGACCGAGTGAAAAAGCTGAATTTTAGGTTCAACCGGGCGGGAAGATGAGCGTTGCTCGTGCGCTCTTTTTGTACGCACACCGGTCGATTATCATACTAATTGGCCGAATTTGAATCCGAAATTTTATTTCAATGCCGCGGCGGCGGCGGCTTGATTTTCTTGAATTTTAATAAAAAACGCGCGCTTCGCAGAAACGGGGCCGGGCCCGTTAACATCGCTTTTGACGTCATTTAAAAATTAATTCCCCCTCTCGGAGCGCGAAGACGCTTTTGTAATGAAATCATTACCGAAGAGGCGAGAGATGACGGAGGCTCGATCTCCCCGCGCCCGGCAAAAGAAGCCACGCTCGCACGCTCGCCGGGCGCGCGCGGCGGAATTTAAAGCAGAGCTCCTATACGGCCGGCCTCTGTGTGCATCTGCGGCGAATTTCCGCCGAAAGCGTATATACCCGGCGGCGCACGTCCACGAAATTGTAATTAAAATTACGAAACGAGTCCGTACTTTCAGATTGGGCCGACACGCACACACACAGCGACGTCGGCTGGAGCTGCCGCGCGCGCGCGACCTGACCGCCGGGCGCTGGCTCAATTATTACTTTTTCTGGCCAGGCGGGGGGGAGGTCTTCATTAAAATTCATGAAACTCGTCTGGAAGTTAGGCCGACGCATGCACACGCGAGAGAGAGCCGCGTTATGCATTGTATCCTCGGGAAATGGCGGAGATGCTTTTGCCCCCGAACGCTTTAGAATTCACGTAGTGGCATGCCTGCCTGACCGCTGTACTCCCTTTTTCCCCTCCCGCTTCTTCCTTCATCTCTATCGGTCGCGTTTTTCGCTATCTTCCTTCTCTCTTCTTCCACGCGGCAGCAGCATTTTCCTGCGCCGCGCCGGCGGCGCTCTCTCGGACATTTTAGAGGTTTTCGTGCTTAGCATCCGCGACGAGAGCGACTCTCGCAGCCGCGAGCCATGCGGCTGCATTTCAATTTTCGGAGCGAGCGTTTATTTACCCCGCGCCGTCTTCTTTGTTCTCCCGAATTTGTCGAATTTTATGGATACTCTTGCCCGATGCCTTAATGCGTTAAGCCGACGCCTTCGACATTCTATTCGAACGAGATTAGATTCTTTTATCCCGGGACTCCGAGTCTTGTGCGTTTTTTTTTACGAGCGAACGGAGTAAAATAAAATTCCAGGATTTCGGAGACCTTTCGAAGCGTATCAAAATATATCTCTCTCTGTCTCTCTCCCACCGGCGACTACGAAATTCTCCAAGTGGGCGCAGAGCGTTCTCGCTAACGAAATTCACTTTCATCAACGTCGCTTTGGCCATTATAAAACGCGGCTCGCACTCGAGATTTATTAATATGTATTAAGCAAGCGAACGAAATGTACGTCAAAAGCGCGCGGCGGCGGCGGCGGCGCCGTTGCGAAAGCCAATATTTCCAGGAATGAGCGCTCCGTGTCTTTTGACGCTCTCCGCGCGGGCGCGCGGGCGAGGCATTTTTGATCCTCGCGTCCGATTAAAAAGAAAAAGACGCGAGCCGATCGCGCCTCCTCTCAGGTATAGGCCGAATCCGCGAGAGAGAGTTCGTAAATTCACGAGAGCGCGAGAGAGACAGAGAGAGGGGGAGAGAGAGAGAGAGAGAAAAAGCGCGTGCTCTCGGCTAACGGAGGCATAGTTCGCATAATTTCTCAAGGCCTACCAGTTTTGACGGCGCGCCGGCCAGCGGCGGTGAGAAACGGAGAGGGAGCAGCTCTATCTTGGCACAATCTGACTTCCCTTCTATCTTTCTGCGCGTCTCCGTCTCTCTCTCTCTCTCTCTCTCTCTCTCTCTTTTATTATGCGAGCTCGTTCTAGAGGAGATTTACAGCGCAAGAGGCATTATATTTCGGTAATTTGGACGGAGCGACCGAGCGAGCGACGGAATTTACGGCAGAAATAGAGGAGGCGCAAGCCACTACGCGGCTCGGGGACATTCCTCAAGCTCTCCGCTACGTCCATTGACTGCTGGACTTGATTATGCGAGCGCGAGGCAAATTACCCACGTTACGGCTCACTTTTCTACCTTTCTACTTTTCAACTTGTTGTGAGAACGTTTCCTCGGATTTTTCTCTCTCTCTCTCTCTCTCTCACGCGGATGTTCTTCGCGACACTTTGTCAATCATTAGAATTTTAAATTTCTGCCCGCGCGCGGATTGAAATTTATTTCATTCTGCATAAATAACAAGATTATTAGCGCTTTGTATTCTTTCGAGGCTAATAAAGTACCGTGAATATAAAGCACCCGGCTTCGCGAGCCGGCAATGTAATCTCGACGTTTAAGAGTCAATCAAATTCTTCGCGTTCAACGTTAAATGAAATTTCAATATTTCAAACGAAACGAAGTATAATATACAGTTATATCGGCGAAATTGCCGCTGGAATTAGATCTATTTCCGTCTCTCCCCCGATAAATTCAGGAAATTCGTCTCGAAGCTCGTTTTCGGATAAGATCCCCCGATAACTTTAGCGAGCAAAGGACTCGGCTCGCGTGTCAAATTGCGGGGTTGCGTTCGTCGATTTTGGTATCTCTCCTCCTCGGGTCTTGTGTATACCCAGCAGCATTCGCCCACGCAAGCGACATCTTATCTCACCCTCTCCGCATCCTCCTCTCTTGGCTTTCTTTGACTGTCTGCTCGCTCTCGACTGTAAATAAATTACGTCCACTTGTAATTTTCTTATCTATTTGTTGATCTCTCTCTCTCTCTCTCTCCTCGGGGATGGTGATGTTGCGCGAAATGTCTCAATTTGTCTAAACTTTTGTTGCTCCTCTGCACGCGGCGTTGATATCTATAGACCGGGGACGCTGCTTGGGATTCCGAGAAAGATAAAACTCAAGTGCCGTGTTTGGCTTTTTATGAATGCGAAATTAATATGGGTCATTCGTCAAGCGCGGAACGCAAAGTCTCGACGCGAACTGAAATTTAACGTTAATTTACGCTGATGCTATGGTGTCGAGCGATGGGTTTTAAATTATGCCCAGGTTTCCATGAATTTTTATCCCCGCGCGACGTGAAATTTTACCAAACTATCATATTAATAAAGCTTTTGATACTTCTCCGTACCGTTTGAAGCTTCAAAATTTCCATAATTCTCAAGTTAGCCTTAATAAGAAAATGTTCACCGTTAGAATTACAATTTCAGCCTTTTCCCCCAATTTTTTTTTTTTTTTTTCGAGCTCTCATTTAAACACCGTTACCAGCGAAACGACATCGTATTTCACCTCTTATAAGCCTCTTTAAGGCATCGTCGCGATGCAAGTTAATTTACTTCTGAGCCATTATTAAAAAAATCCCTCGCCACGCGCTCGCGGCGAGTCTCATTTGCAGGGGACGCGCGACGAGGCGTCCGGTGTCGCGGAGCTCTATCGTTTTCTGCCTGGTTTCCCACAAAATACAGGTTCTCCTTTTATTTTTTCTTTCCTGCATTCGACATGGACGAATTAACGAGAGGCACGTCGCGTCTCCCGGCGCTGCTATCTCTTGTCCGGCGGGCGCGCGCACATTTTCCTTTCTCACACCTCGTTCGTTCGCGCGGCGGCGGCGTCGACGAACAAGCGCCTGCCGATAAAAATTCAGGGCCCGGTCCGCCGGTCGCGCTTGTTCCCCATTAGACTTTATTTATACACAAATGTCGTGAGCGGTCCGCTTCACTTTCACGGAGCGCGGCCCCGAGCCTCTCCGGCTTGTCGCTCTTTCTGACGTGTCTTTGTATACACGGTTGTGTATGCAAGCACAAATACACCTAAGTGTGGATTCGAGAAAATTACGGGCAAATAGCACTCGTTCGTTTGTCAGTATAATTTTTGCCGCGTCGAGGGGAAGGGCTTGAAAAATTCATTACGGCGCAAAGGCATCAAGAGACTGTTTTATTAATACGAATCAAAGACTTTTATTGGACATTCATTCTCACATCTTGGCGATGAATCACGCAAGCTCCAATAATAAAATTTGTATCCTTACACAACGCTTTATGGACTTTGAAATGGAAGCTGTCTAAAGATCGTTTGTCAGCGATTGGACAATGTTTACGATTTTTCGCTCGAACACCGAGAGCGTACGTACGCCGCGACTAATTGCGCGTATTAGTAAATATCATGTTCACATAGAAACGGAAAAATTTTAAAAGAAAAAACGTTAGACAGACGAGCATCTCCGCTCCGACAATAGGTATACGCGCCGGTATTCGCCGTCGCGATAACAAAGTGCCGCGCGCGCAACAAAACGCCGCGCTGTGGGCACATCCAGGAATAAAGAAAAACGCAGTAAAAATGTCAAGGTGCAATTTGTAAAAGTCGGAGAGCGAGCGCGGCATTACACAACTCTCTCGCGTACTCCCCTCTCGCAATCGAAGCCCGAGAGAGAGAGAGAGAGAGCAGCTCGCGGTAGGCTTCGCGTGATTTACAGTATTAGAACCAGTTATTATTTAATACCGCCTCCTATACCGAGAGAGAGAGGAATCGACTCAATAAAAGCTGCCTCTCCGGAGGTGGCGGAGGAGGAAAAAAGCTCGGCATCTCGGAAAGACATAATTTTCGCGCCCGGCGATCGCTCTCGCGACTCCGGACTAATTGATAATTTATTGAGCATCGGAACGCCAGGCCGGTACAGGCGCTCGCTCGCTCGCTCGCAAGTTTCGCCCGCAGGTGTTATTATAAAATATTTTACAGCTCTCATTAGAAAGATTAACGATCGGCGTCCCGTCCGACTCAATAAACTTTAGTGTCCGCTGACACTTAACACATTTTACGCGTGCGAAAACGCGGGAATATCGTTTTGCCGTATCTTTACAAGCGAATAAAATCCAGCGGCCCGGCCGGCTGCGCGTATAAACACGGTATTATACACGAGAGCGTGTCGGCGCGGAAAGCCACGACGACGACGACGACGACGACGACGACGTAAATCATCGGCCGAGGAAAAAGATCGACCCGAGTGTGTCAGTGGGAGAGAGGGAGAGGAGGGAAGGAGAGCACACACGATCGACGTCACCCGCATGTACGCGTGCAGCTACTCTCGCGGCAGCGCGCAGCGCCGATCTTGACGGAACCGCCCGCATGGCGGCGGCAAGTGAATTCCTGCGGAATTTTGATACGAGCGCACCTTTTTATGAAACTCAGAGAGAGAGAGAGAGAGCCAACTTTGACTTCTGCCTCTGTCGCGACGTCAAGTAGACGCTGAATTCATTTTAATTGGGACCGGGAGAAAAAGAGAGGAGAATATATGCTGCTCGCAGCGCGTGCGAAGTAAAAAATATCATTGTTCCAGGCGCGCATTACGAGTTATTTAAAAGCGCGATGTCACTGCATGTAAGTACTTCGGAAAAAAAAAAATTTATGTAAAACGCTCGCGTAATTTCTGTGTGATTTGCGAGACAAAACGTTACGTGCTACACTTCGTATAAGCCACGAGTTTAGCATCGCGGCGAGCGCTGCAGGCGAGGCTCCATTGATTAACAAAGGAAAAATCTTATCTCCGATCGGGTCTAATATGCCGATTGATTTATCATTCGGGATCGCAATCCTTTTCTCTCCGTTCCTCGCCGACGAACCACCACACTCGAACGCTCGCGCGCGCATAAATAACGCTCGAGCACACAAGCGAATGCCGGGGAGCGCGTTACAATGCATGTAAAAGGCGGCGAGCAGACGGCAAAGAGGTTAGGATCCTGCGAGAAGCCGAGCGATCTGTGCCAAGGATCGAAGGTCGGTACGATTCCACCTAATAGCGCCCGGAGCGAGAAGGATCTAAGCGTTTGTAGCGGGAGGAAGAGAGAAAGACGCAGGCCATGACGCAGCAGCAGCTGCCGCTGCCCGCGCATAACGAATGCACAATTAAAGATCGAGGTGCATCGGCTCTCGCGCCGACTGTCTCTTATCGCCTCGAGAGATATGCAAAGCAGCGGACGCTTCTCTCTCTCTCTCTCTCTCTCTCTCTCGTCGCCGGGAAAAACGCGGACGTTAAGAAATAATTCCCCGTGCGCTTTCAAAGGATCTCTCTTTCTCGCTCTCCTCGTGCAGCGAGAAACGCTAAGGACTTAAGTGCGCTTGCAGCGAGCAGCTCGTATTAAAAGCGCGAGAGAGCGAGAGCGCGTTGCGTAAATTAAGAGCGCCTTTTGCAGAAATGTAGGACGCTCGCGTTTATTAAAGAAAAGGCAAATTTAAAACGCGAGAGAGAGAGAGAGAGAGAGAGAGAGAGGCGAGGCGCGCGCTCGAGCTCCGCGCGCTAAGTACTTCTCGAGATAAGTTAAAAGTTAAAGGCCAGAGCGCGGAGGATGTATAATGTTTTAAACGCCCGGCGAGTTATAACGTAAGCTGGCTTATTATAATTTCTTTTAAATCTAGGCTTTTTGTAATATCAAATGAGCTTTATCTCCGCGGCCGGAGCGGCGAGGCGAGCGGCGGCGGAGCTGCGTCCTTTTAAAAATAAAGAATCTACATATTATCTTTCGGTTTCCTCGCTTTTTTTTTCGCTAATGGTACTTTATTGCAATTGCTTTTTATTCCCGAGGCCCTTATTGGTTTCTGTTGTATCGCTTCTCTCCTCCGAAATTTAAAATACGCAAATTGGCGCCGGACGTAATCGGCGAGCAACTCAGAAACTGGAAAAACCGTTAAAAACTCGTCGAAATACGCGAGTCGGAGTAAAGTGATACATTATTTAGCGGCGATAGTCATTGTTCTTCGATCAAGTCCGTCCTGCAGGAAGATGCAACAAATGCGGCGCTAGAAAAGAAAAGTCCGGGGCGCGCGAGTCATAATTAATTTCCGGGACTAATTAAGGGACGCTTTCTCGATGTCGGCTATCTTGAATGGATGATCGCGGCGCGACGGTTGCCGCGCGTGGCTCGCTGTTATTACGGTAAATTAATTAGCAATTGCAGCCTCGGAGTACCGCCCGCCGCGACATTAGAAAAATATTGAAAATCTTTGCGCGACGTCGAAAGTAGACCGGCGACGATCGTAATTGAATTTTTTAATAAACGACTTGTCTATAAATATTGAGCGCTCGCGGACGCGTGGCGAATCCTCATTGTATAATTTAGTAGTCTATTCATCTTATACATTTAATACAACTTCGCTTTTATAGATCAATAAAAGACGCGAAATCGTAGGGTATACACGGGAGTGCTGTAAAATATAGAGTTTTTAAACTGTAATATTTTATGCACGTTGTATATTTATTTGATTATTGCCGGTATTGCGCATTAACGAGATGTGATTTATGATCTCATTAGTCACTTGCTTAATTTGCGAAAATAAGCTTTTGCAAAAAAAAAAAAAAAAAAATTCTTTAAATCCACTTACATTAATCGAAAAACGATTGGCCGCGTCCGTTTAGCGTTATTGGTATGCCGGAGAAAAACAATTTAATCAAACCGCGCTTGGAGTTCAATCTCCTGATTGAAAGTAATTAATAAATTTCTCGCGCAATCGTTGATAATTCAATCCTGTCGCCGGAGATAATGAGGCGCGCTCTCCATGGATTTGCGAATCTGATCAACAGCTTCGTTTCGTTCGCACTCCGTCGGCCGTCCGCCGTTTGAAGTCACCGCTCGAGTTGCGCCTCGTAAATTACGCGTCTTCAATGGCAGTTGCAGCACACTGTTGCAGGTTTCGCGCGCGACGCGATGTATATGTGCCTCCTCGTGCACGTTTCGCCTCGGCGCAGCCTTGACTATCATTGCTAAAAGAATGCAAAAAAGGCACGTTGTTTATGCTCTCGGCGCCGCTGGGTTTTCTGCGGGTTACTCGTCTATTGATTGCTGAAAAAGGATAAAACCGCAGAGGAAAGATTCAGTAGTGATTTAGAGTCTATAAAGTTTGGATATTAATGAACTATAAAGTTGTAGAAGTTCGCGAAGATTTACTTACGATTACGGTGAATTATCTGTTTTATTGGTGTATAATTTCTGGCTGAAAAAGATTATTGCCTCCCATTTTATGTTACCGGTAAATTTTTTTGCGATTCTCAAAAAATCCAAAATGCTTTTTCCCCGCTTGAAAAATCCTATCGAAATAAGTTTCCTCGACATAAATCACCGCTTCAGCGATATTTAAATAAACAAGCTTACTTCGACGTTAGCGCAATCTTCATTTAATCGACGGTGCCGCGAATTCGCTGAAAAAGTACCAAAAGGAAACAAAAAAAAGAAGTCGCGGAGCTGTATCATCCAAAGCGATCCAAAGATACTACGCAAACTCTCCGATTTCAATCAGCCGCGCGGCCTCTCTCTCTCTGTCTTCCATCGCCGCGTAAAAAGTCATCTGGAATGGCGTCGCCTCGTGGCTGCGTCGTCTTTTTTCCTCGGCAACGCACCCACCCATTACCTACCGTGCGTCCAGCTTTCTCCTCCTGTTAGCCCGGGCTTCTTCAAAGTGTACTGGCTGCTTCTGCTGCCGCTGCTGCTGCATATTCGAGATCCTCGCGGATAACAGTTATTAGGAGGGGGGAGAGAGACCCTTTCTCCTCTCCCTCTTTCCCTCCTTTCCTCCTTTTTTTTGCAAATATGCGCACGTTTCGCGCCGATATACGCACGAGAGGAAGAGAGAGAGAGAGAGAGAGAGAGAGAGAGAGAGAGAGAGAGGACTCCCCGGGACGCTTGATTATATATAATTATCGGCATTTTAATAACTAATCATTTTCGGGGGCCGTCGCTGCTGCCGCTTCGGCCTCCTCGCATAAGCGGAGAAGCTCCCGATGCTTCCGAGATGCGCTACCGTAAGGAGAGTCTTGCCCCTTTTCCCTCTTTTTGCCAATTTTTTTCGTCGCTCTCGAGCCTCTTCCTTTTGGAGAGATCGATCTCCGAGACTTTCTGCGGCGGTTTTTTTTCCCCTTTCCGGGATGTCGCTCGGTATCGCTTGATTATTGCGTTGCTATTATTAAGATTGATAAGTTTTGATACTTTCATGTTGAACTTGTTGATTAATTTTGCTACTAGCAATTAAGTTAAAGGAGTGAGTTCGATTCGAATCGCTGGTCCACTCTCATTACGCGTGGCATCTTCACTTTTAATTCGATAAGACAGTTTAAATTTTAATTTTTGTATCCACTACACTCTGCTTTCTCGGCCTGAGACCGGTGAAAAAGTTTCCAACGCGAAAGTGCGCCTGAAAAATTGATGAAAAAATTAACGCGTCGATTTCTCACGTCCCTGTTCCCATATCGATATATGCATTAGCCGTCGCAGAGTCAGCGGCGGCGAAGAGCTGTGTAAAAAGTCCGTGAAATAAGGGAAGCGCAATGAAATCGTAAAAAAAAAAGAGAAGAACGAAGTAGGAAAAAAGGGAAGGCGCGCGCGATAGAGAGGAACGAGGGAAAATCGAGAGGAGTTGAAATAACGATCGCGCCTCTCTCCGCCTCTCTCTCTCTCTCTCTCCGAGGGGTGAAGTTCGGAAAAAGAAGGAATACCGCTCCCGGGACGTCGGCTCGGCTGCCGTAAATTCCGCGACGCAATTAAAGACCATCGATTTGTCGTAAGCTGCGTAATTGCACGAGTTACTACGCGCTTAGAATAAGCGCTCCCGTCGCCGCCGCCGCCGTCGCCGCTGCCTTGCGCCCCGCGCAACTTCTATGGCTTTAAGCCAGTGGTAAGCGCTCGACTCGTCGTAGGAAAACGCCGCGGAACTTTTACATCGTACATTTAACGCCGAGCGAACTTCGGGATATTAAAAAAAGTAACTCATAGGTCATAACGCCTTTTTACGAATCCTTTTTAATTAAACTTTCTCTCCCCACCACCGACGGGGGGCGCGAGGGGTATAAAAATTTGTAACGACCCGAAAACTTTCGGCGCGGATTTGCATTCTCGAAAAAAAAAACAAAAAAAAAAAAAAAACGAAAAAACTTGGCCGCGGGCGGCAAATATTTATCGTCTGCTCTTATCGATCGCCGCAGCTGAATTGCGCGATAGTAATGACTCATCGGTCGGGCTGCACACGTAATAATTGTGCAAATAGTCAGTGACTTTGTTAAACACATTAATGTCATCAGAGACCCGGGCGTGGGGTAAGGTATTCATAGATAACGGGAATATTTACATATTATCGCGAGCGGCACGTCCCTTCTGCAAATCCAGAGAGGGGGAGATTGGAGGCGTTTTACTGAAACAGCGAAGCCGCTTTAATGCAGAAAAGAACGACGGCCATAATTCCTCCTATTTAAACAGATTTACGCCTCGGCTTTTATAGTTATGCTATTTTCATTTTATTTTAATTACCCGACACTTCTTATCCAATTAAGAAGCGCGGCTTCTCTAATAAAAATATCACACTCGACAATGCTTTTTAAACGAGCGCCGATTTAATTCTTCTGTATATATATAAAAAGAAAAAAAAACTGAAGCTACGCGCGCGCGTGGGCATTATAATAATACGAAAAACCGGCCGCTTTACGTATTCCCTCGTCGGCTTTATAAATAGAAGTCGGCGTTCATTAAAATAGAAAAGTATTGCACTCGATGAAATGGCTCTTGCTCCGCGCGTAAGTTTTTGTTCGTTCACGCTTCGAGAGCCGCGGCATTAAAAAAGTAAAAGATGTTTCGCGCCGATTAGGCATCGAGGGTAGAAAAGGCTTCAATTAACATGTACACGCAAATGGTTTTCACCGCCGACGTCCGGATAAAAAAGTTTCTAATCGATTTAAGTAGTAACAGAAGTTCGCTAAATCTTGATAAAGAAACCGACGATTACGTTCTTTCTCTCTCTCTCTCTCCCGCTCTCTCTCGAAAATTTAAACTTTTAAAACCGATTATCTCCCGGGGTTTTAAAAATAAACTCGAGCAAAATTACCATGCTGCATTAGATTATTGAATTTACGACGGGCCAATGAAAAAAAGCGAGGGCGCGCTTGATTTCTTTCGCTTATAGCTGCACTCGTTAACAATCGCCAGAAATATCAGTTTCTTAAATCATCTATTTCCACATCCTCTTTAAACTTGACAGGGCCTAAACACCCTGACACACGAAAGCGGCTCGAATATATTCACAAGAGATTATTTTCTCCAATTACGGCTGAATTACGCCGGGCGCGTTAATAGAATTCACGCCCCGAAGCCGGTATACTTCCACTTATAGAGCTGCTTTTGTTTCGTTTTTCGTGTACAATAATACGTAGAATGATTGACCTCGTTTCCCTATACCTTTTAGCCTCTCTCTCTCGACGATGACCCCCTCGAACAGCTGACCCATCCTCGGAAACGTTATAACAGGCTCAATTGCTCGCGTTGCGCGAAAGAAGCGAGAGACGAGCAAAAGCCCGAGTAAACGAGCAATTATGTGCGCGAGCAGGCAGGACAGAGACGGAAAGACAAAGGCCGAGGCCGTGGCTAAAACGCAGCAAGAAAATAAATGAGTCACATCCCCGCAAGTTCTATACGCGTAGGACGATTAAAGTCACCTCGTTCTTTTATCTCTCTTCTCGCGCCTGCGTGCGCGTGCTTTTTTTTCCGCTCTTTCTCGGCTCGAGCTTCGAGCGACGAGGTGGCCGTTTTTCGAGCCGCGACACGCGATTTTATGCGCATTGTATACACGGTGCGTTAAGGCGGATATAAATTTTTAATAAACTAACCAAAACGCTCCTCGGGAGAATTGACGCCGGCATTTATTTAGATAAGAAGCGCCAAAAAGAAAAACGGCGCTCTGAATAAGATAGGAAGCACGCGGCCGAGATGCCCGATTACATTCCTTCCTTTTTTTTCTTTCATTCTCGACGCTCGGAACCGCGCCGCGCGACAAAAAAAAAAGCTTCGAAACGCTCGCCGCGCGCTTAAATTGAAAGTTTGAGTAGGCTCGGGGCTTAAATAAAACATTCAGAGCTCGTCCGGATGGACTTTGAAGGACAATGTCGAGTTTTATTGACGAAAAAAAGAAACCGCTTCTCGAAGCAGCGTCGCATTACAGCCGAGATATCGAATGCACGGTGGCAGGATTGTGCGTTATATACTTTCATCGAAAGGTCCCCGGCGCACGCGCGGGGAGCCTACACGCGAGAACGTTAACTCGAACGGCATGTACATTTGTCAGTTCGATAATTTCTGCATTGCAAAAGCCGGCGGTGGGCTCCGGCTCTCCGGCAATAAATTACAATAAATTACCGGGTAAAAATTATCGCGTCGCGGCCGATTGTTTACATTATTCCGGGGCAAATACACGCGCGGAGACACACAAGTATACGAGGCGAACAGCGGGAGTACTTTGATATTCAAATTCGTTAAATATTCCGCGAGCCTGCGTTCACGGCTTTTAGGGACAAGGCCGGGGCTCTCTGGGCGGAAACTACACACGGGGTTTCTGTTTTCGTCGGCCTCCACGGATACACACATGCAGCCCCCGGCATAATGAGCGACGGGGCCACCCCGCATTCCCTCTCTCTCTCTCGCGTCCGGGGCTGCGAATTTTGAGCCCGGGAAAAATAGCCCGCTCGCGTGACGCCGGCCAATCATCCGGGGCGCGCTCTCGCTCTCTTTGAAAGTACCGCGAGAGCGCGCGAGACTTCTGCGCTTCGAGAGAACGAAAAAAAAGAAGGAAGGGAACGAGCAGCCGCCTATCGCGCGCGCACCGCTTTTGCATATAATACGGTATCTGTGCGCGCGCGTGCGCCGCGGCTTGGTTTTTCGAGAGTAAACGCTGGCAATTAGCCTGCGCTTGTTTCTCCTTTTTTTCTCCCTCCGGGCGCTCCGGCTCTCGGGCTGGCTTTCGTGGCTCGCGTGATACGAATGTTAATTGTCCTCCTCTACGCGAACGTTAATGGACCGGTCAATGCACAGACGGGCTTATTCTCTTCGGATGTAGCGTGGCTTCTTTTTTTTATAAAATATTTCCTCGGAGGAAGCTGCGCGGGCCGTTCGCTGATTCATCGAATCCTCTCGCGCCCAAAGTGACAGCGATTTTTATATCTGACGGCTTTATCGCCCAGAGCGAAAGTGGACGCAAAAACCATTTTTGAAAATTTATACAGAAGATCTTTAAAACCAATAAATATGACGGTCGATTGAAGCATCGAGAGCGCGGGGGGATGATACTTTTTCCCGGATCGTCAGCAGAAAAAGAGGCAATTTTGGGTAGTCGGTCGAGCTTTATGAAGCAGGCAGTAAGCGATCGTCTCCGAAGGCGCTTCCGAGCTTTAACGGCGTCCTCTGCGAGCTCGAGGCGGGGGGAGGGGAGCGACTGCCGAAACTTCCTGCGAGAATAGGAAGACCAATACCCCGCACTTCCTCCCATAGCCAAGGACGCATAAATCCTGGATCCGGGAAGGCGCGAGAGAAAGAGAGAGAGAGAGCGCGACTACTACTCCGCGGGACGTCCCCGTCGAGAGACTCGGATATTACGTAATGGCAGGGCTATTCGTCCGCTATCTTATACCCTCCGAGCTCTTTGCCATCATCCGCTCGATTTTCGGGCGAACGCCACCCCCTACTGTCTCTCCTCGAACGGTGGAAATTTTTCCGCGCACTTTTAGGGAATTCCTCGTTAAATTCCACTGCACTCCTTTGGATTCCCGAGGCGATAGAATTTTATCGAATTAGGCGACGAAATCGCTTCTTTAACGTTAAGCGCCTAAAAAGCTTACAATTGTAAGCCCGCGGCGAGCGTAAAGGCACGCACACGTGTCAATCGATAGCCCAGCCGTGGCGCGGGATGGATCGCGTTAGGCGCGATTAAGTTTTTTTTTTTCTTCTTGGCCAGACTGGGCCAGCCCTCCCCTAAGCCCAAGCCGCGGTGGCGGCGCGCTCGGGAGGGCTAATGTCCGATAATCTGACGAAATGTAATCAGGACGGGGGGGCGCGAGCTGCATTGAATACGCGATACGACGAAGCCCGGCCGCAGCGCGGCAGCACACCTGAGGGTGGCTTCTTCTCTCTTCTCGCGGCTCCCGGTCGGTAAGGTAGGGGGATTACCGCCGGGGCTTCGCGCTTCATCGTCTGGAAAATGGCTTACTGCTTACATTTACCTCCGGGCGAAACCCCGCTGATATCCTCTCTCGGCTGCGCCTCTAAGAAATAGCTCGGCGCTTTGCATGTATATATGTATGCGCTCTCGAGCGGGGGGAAAGCAACGAGGAGGCTGTGGGGCCGACGAAAAACAGGCATAAACAGCCACTTAACTCGCGTAGTCGCTTCTTTCTTGTGCGCGGCTCTTTTTTCCGCGAGTATTGAATACGGTATACGAAGAAGATTGAAAGGGGCTTTCTGGGGGGGCTGCCCCGAATTGCTTATTTTGGCTTTGGGAGAGCCGCATTTTTGTAGACGATTTGTAAATACGATAACGCTTAGCGCGAAGATCAATAAATCGGAGATAGGTTTAAGTCGGCATCGACTCGCCGAGGAGTCGTATTTCGGGCTGCAGCAGAGTCCGAGTACCTTAAGCGCAACCTCATCGTTCTCAATCAATCCAAGTTTAGCCTTGTAAGGGTCGGTGCGCGCTCGGCTCGCGCGCGTGCTGGCTCGGTGCGACAACGCCGGCCGCCGGCCATTAGTCTAATTTAAACAGGCGTTATTCGGCCATCGAGAGCATTGCCACGTAATTAGCGCGAGCGTAATCCGGCGCGTGACGGCGCAACGGACTCGGCTGTTAACGCCAACGACGGCGACGACGATTTCTCCGGGCCGCGCGCGTTACGTATATATGCCCTGTACTTGCGATGCCACGTCCACTGCTCTCTCTCTCTCTCTCTCTCTCTCTCTCTCTCTCACTCTCTCCGCGTCTACACCGTACGTACGAAGCTTGATAAACTCCGCTGCCGTGCCGGCAGTCCGACCGCCGATGCTCTTCTTCCCGCGAAAATCAAATTTTGCCGAGGACGACGCAGTCGCGAACGCTTGGGAATTATACGAGGCGTAAAAAAGAAATTTTCAAGCTCGCTTAAAAATTTCAGCGCGGACGCGCCGCGTCGTATAATCTCCCCGATGCGATATAAATCCAGCGAGGCTTTAACCGAAGCCATAAAAGCACTGAACGGTAAAAGAATTGGAAGAAACGGCAGAGGAGATAGCGCCTCGGGCGATAAAATCAAAACAGTTGATAATTTTCTGATAGAAATTCAAATGAGCGAGGGGTCAGCTCTTCGGTGGCGGCGGCGGCGGCGGCGCTGTCTTCCTCCTCCGTCTCGGGGGATTCGCGGGTTCGCGCGCCGGGAAGGGCGGAAGCTCGGGGCTGTTTTTCGAGGCGCGAGGGTGCAGACTATTATTCGCGCGGGCCTAAACAGATTTTAATGAGTAGAAGGCCTTTTAAACTGCGCGTTATGGCAAAATTTCGAGGGCGGAGGAGGAGGAGGACGGGAGACCGCCGTCGGCGCCCCCCCCCCCTTCTTTATTTAAGCTTTAATGCCCGGCAAGTTTTATATCGCACTCGAGCATGCGACTATGCGGAATAGTTGGCGAATTTTCGAGCGCCGAAATGTTTATTGTAGGGTTATACTTATTATCTCTTGGCGAATTGCTGCAATTTTTTTCTCCCGGATAATTGCTAAATATTTTTCCCAAACTTAAGCCGAATGCTTTGTTTTGCGACAATGAATATCGATCGACTTGATTATGCAAAATAGAGCAGCGAAAATTGTCGTATATATATCACCGATAACTAATGTATCCATGTCTTTTTTCTGTTTCAGGTAAGTCTCGCTCGATTAGTCTCGGGAGAATTAGCTTGGAGATCAGCTGGGCAGCTCGTAAGTCAGAGAAATGCATTGATCAATTAAAGCGGTCCGCGCGCGGCGCGAGTCCCATTCGTCATCTCCCTCCTTTTATAAAACGATAAATCCGAAACAATGTACAGTGGGTACATAAATTGAAGCCGGCGAAGTAGGTCGTCGGCCAGGTGTTTAGTTAGAAAATCGCGAGCACACAATTGTCGCCGCGGAGAAAGAGAGAGAGAGAAGCACAAGTATTGCCCACTGGGCGGACGGCTGACGAGAAAATAAAGGCGCTACGGTGCAAGTACCTCCCGTAAGAAATTGCGGCTCACGCGATTGGGGCATTATTTATTATGCATATTGACTCTCGGGCTAATCCACGCGACCGACTTCATAAAGTGTATCCTCGCGTTGCCTGGTACACCCGACGCGTCCCTTAGATTGTTTGAGAGGAGATCCTTGGCAGATGTGGTCTTGGCACTGATTGTCCTCGGTTTCTAAGATGCGGATTTCATTAAAATCTTCATTTTCTCAATTTGATATTGTTAAGAGGAAAAATTCGATAACAGAGAGAATTAATTAACGAACGGCATTATTTCGATAAAAGTATATCGAGGGGGTGGGCCTCGTCACCGTGAAGAGGGGGGAGGTCAAGTTGCTTTCTATTACATGCTATTTAACCGGCGCAGGTCGACATGCACGACGTTCCATTATTTTTACGACTCTGCCAAAGCCAAATGCTCGAGAGCCCTTCGAACCGATTCTGCCTCCCCACTCGAAGAAGTCTGCGGTTCTCCGTTTGCCAACATCGCTTCATTATTTTCTTTTCTCCTTACCGTAGCGGGAAATAAAATACTGATACATTTAAAATATTGGAAATAAAGTTAAATCGTAGATAGAAATATTTATACTGGCAAGACACTGAGAAGTTAAATTTATGAAACACAAAAATTTAATTATCCGACAAAATTACAATGAGGGAATAAATCATTCGCTGGAATGACTACCGGAAGACGTCTTCTTTGCAAGCTCCATATTTCATGACGATCGTGTCCCGCCGCGCAAAAACGCGCGACGCGATCATTGCTCCGCGCGAAATTCGATGTAGACGAACGTCATTCGTCATTAATCCGCAGCCGCCGATCCAGACACATTCATGACCGTAATTAATCAAATAAAGGAATATCGTCATCCTTCCCCCTCGACAGCGTCACGCTATTGGAAACGGATGCGGCGCGCGGAGCCTGTACAGCCGAAAAGAAAGGCTTCGCGCGCGCGGCATCGGAACACCGCGGGGGAGGGGGGGGGCGAAAGCGAGCCACGAGGGGCGCGAAATGACGCGCGCGCAATGCGATTTGAATAAGTACTCGCGTAGTTATGGAGTTCGCGAAAGTCATGGGGGACAATTCAACTTGGCGCATAACGCCCTGACGAGGGAAGAAAGCACAGCGCTGCCACCGCCGCCGCCGCTGCGGCGGTGGAGCATTAGCATCGAGAAGTGCCAGAAGTTAACGCAGCGTGTCATTTCGATGTCTCTTTAACTGCTTCGGCTAATTCGAGTATACGCGGCAAACTACGCAGAATATCTCGCGCCGCCGCCTTCGTCTGTCGCGGGCATTTGTGCCTCCGCTGATGCATGTAGTTGCCGAATTTTCTCCCGTCGTAATTTCGATTCCCGCGGCACTCCGTTCGACAATTACCGACTATAGGCACGCGTCTCTAATTAGATTACAATAACCTCCCTGACCCAAACTGTCTCCGTCCTCGGCAACCGGCGGTGCATTAGCCCCTCCTGAATCTTAGCTCGCGGGAGGCCAGCTCGGGCAGCAATATCGCGATTATACCCGGAGCAATTAGGGCATAAATCAGAAAGTCTTGGCGGCGTCAGCGCGCGGAAACGCTCTCTCCCCGCGAAGGCAATTCCGAGGAGCGAAACTTATCCCCCCCCCCCCCCCCCCGGG